>JBAMJV010006326.1:0-36654 GCA_037951105.1 Echinarachnius parma | reverse complement strand
GGGGGGGGGGGGGTTGGTGGGTTCGAACCCCTCCTTTGACCAAACAATGCCTGTTTTTTTTGTTTTGTTTTGTTTTGTTTTTTTTTTTGGGGGGGGGGGGTTTAACCCTCCCCCCCCTTTACAACTTGGAGCTGGTCTCGAGATCACATTTTAGCGGTCTAGACCATCATTACCGATGGTCTCAGCCTCGAAAATTGCGAAGAATCCTGGTCGAAAATGTTTTGGCTTCAACAAATTTCAACGGACACCCCCCCCCCCCCCCCCCTCCCCCCCCCCCCCCCCCCTCCCCCGCTTACAGGATTCTCAACCAATGTTCTCGGTCTCGGGCTTGAACATTGTTGACCGGTCCTGGTCTCGGCCCTGACAATTTTGAAGGTACTCGGCCTCGGCTTCGAACATTTTCTACGGACACCCCCTCCCTCCCCCCCCCCCCCCCCCCCCCCCCTCGCTTACATGAATCTCAAGCAATGGTCTTGGTCTCGGCGTCAACATTTTTGAAAAAATATCATAACTTCTCTCTTTCTCAGGCGCGTGGCTGATGGTGGCATTCCTGCAAGGTATGAACCACGTAGAGACGGCAGCGCTTACCCGATCCATGATGGAGAGCGGGGATACCCTCTCGTGGCCAGATGAGTGGCAGGGGCGGCTCGTTGACAAGCACTCCACGGGCGGGGTCGGGGACAAGGTCAGTCTTATCCTGGCCCCGGCGCTTGCAGCCTGCGGGATGAAGGTAGGCAATTATCATGGATAATGATGATGATGAAGACGATGATGGTGATGGTGATTGTGATGGTGGTGGTGGCGGTGATAGATGTATATTAATTGTATCCCCCGAACCACTTCGGGGGATACTATGGATTTGGCCTCGTCGCGCCGCCGCCGCCGCCGCCGCGTCCGCCGCAGAGATTTTCTTGTGAACGCTCTACAGGTCCGAGTTCTTGTCCGATCATTTTCTAATTTGGTATGAAGGTGTATTAAGGAAAGAGGATGAAGCCTATTGATTTTGGTGTGGGGCGGAGTCCTGGTTGCCATGGTAACCATGATATAAAGAAATAGTTAAGATTACCTTGTGAACGCTCTACAGGTCCGAGTTCTTGTCCGATCATTTTTTAATTTGGTATGAAGGTGTATTAAGGAAAGAGGATGAAGCCTATTGATTTTGGTGTGGGGCGGAGTCCTGGTTGCCATGGTAACCATGATATAAAGAAATAGTTAAGATTACCTTGTGAACGCTCTACAGGTCCGAGTTCTTGTCCGATCATTTTCTAATTTGGTATGAAGGTGTATTAAGGAAAGAGGATGAAGCCTATTGATTTTGGTGTGGGGCGGAGTCCTGGTTGCCATGGTAACCATGATATAAAGAAATAGTTAAGATTACCTTGTGAACGCTCTACAGGTCCGAGTTCTTGTCCGATCATTTTCTAATTTGGTATGAAGGTGTATTAAGGAAAGAGGATGAAGCCTATTGATTTTGGTGTGGGGCGGAGCCCTGGTTGCCATGGTAACCATGATATAAAGAAATAGTTAAGATTACCTTGTGAACGCTCTACAGGTCCGAGTTCTTGTCCGATCATTTTCTAATTTGGTATGAAGGTGTATTAAGGAAAGAGGATGAAGCCTATTGATTTTGGTGTGGGGCGCCGTCCTGGTTGCCATGGTAACCATGATATAAATAAATAGTTAATATTACCTTGTGAACGCTCTACAGGTCCCAGTTCTTGTCTGATCATTTTCTAATTTGGTATGAAGGTGTCTTAAGGAAAGAGGATGAAGCCTTTAGATTTTGGTGTGGGGCGGAGTCCTGGTTGCCATGGTAACCATGATATAAAGAAATAGTTAAGATTACCTTGTGAACGCTCTACAGGTCCGAGTTCTTGTCCGATCATTTTCTAATTTGGTATGAAGGTGTCTTAAGGAAAGAGGATGAAGCCTATTGATTTTGGTGTGGGGCGGAGTCCTGGTTGCCATGGTAACCATGATATAAAGAAATAGTTAAGATTACCTTGTGAACGCTCTACAGGTCCGAGTTCTTGTCCGATCATTTTCTAATTTGGTATGAAGGTGTATTAAGGAAAGAGGATGAAGCCTTTTGATTTTGGTGTGGGGCGGAGTCCTGGTTGCCATGGTAACCATGATATAAAGAAATAGTTAAGATTACCTTGTGAACGCTCTATAGATCCGAGTTCTTGTCTGATCATTTTCTAATTTGGTATGAAGGTGTATTAAGGAAAGAGGATGAAGCCTATTGATTTTGGTGTGGGGCGGAGTCCTGGTTGCCATGGTAACCATGATAACCATGATATAAAGAAATAGTTAAGATTACCATGTGAACGCTCTACAGGTCCGAGTTCTTGTCCGATCATTTTCTTATTTGGTATGAAGGTGTATTAAGGAAAGAGGATGAAGCCTATTGATTTTGGTGTGGGGCGGATTCATGGTTGCCGTTGTGTGTAAGAGATTTAGGTTCAGACATCAAATCCAGAAATACATGTCTAAAAAGTACCAGGGCCATGCACAATTATTGCAAATATCTCAGCTGAGGGATGAAAAGAAAGATCAGGGGATCTACTTTGCATAGGTATAGATTGTTAGAATGAGAAAAAAATGAAGTAATATTTTCAATAAATCCATTATCAAACAGCAAATTAATTAATACTTGAGTCATTTGAAAACTTACTTGACATTAAAATAATGTTTTTTAAACTGAATGAGATATATGATTCTCTAGAGACTCTAGTACACTTGAATACTGATCCCCCTATAATTGATAAACAAATCCAAGTATAACACCTTGTTCAAAACCCTAAACAATGACGATTGGCTGCAATTGTTTTTAACTGCTGCATAATGTAAGAGCCTGTTACATATGCCAATATTAATGAGCTCCGCAAGTTAGCAAAGGCCTCACCGCTGACGCGGCTCAGTTCAGCGATCACTGCTGTAAGCGCACATCGCCTTGTCTATTAATCAGACCCTGCTCGGAGGACAAACAGCGCGCGAGGCCTTGCCCAAAGGCTACTGCCAGCCTAGTAGAACAACGTACACCACCAAACTTGTTCAGTTCACAATATTACAACCCACAAAAGTGCAATGCAATTGGTTCGGGGGATACATGTGCTCGGCTGCGCGACCCGCCGAGCGCGCAATTTCTAGTGATGATGATGGCGATGCAGTGATGGTGATGAGCTGAGGAGGTAGAGGAGGAGGAGGATGATGGAGATGATGATGGTGATGATTATTATTATTATTATTATTATGATGATGATGATAAATGAATAAACAATGTCATTATCATCAGTACCACCTATATCTCCTCCTTCTTCTCTTACCTTTTCCTTTCATCATCTTCATCCACATCAGCAGTACTTATTGCACTATACCATGGTGATTTATATTTTATAACTACCTTTATGAATGTTCCAAGGATATCAGGATTGTGTCTTGGCTATAATAGTGAGGCATGCTACGTCCAAGGTTTCATGGTTCTTTACACGCAAGCCTTTATGCTGGATATGCTCTCATGTCATGATAACAATTGTAATCATCATCATCATAACCCTGATCATGTACCTCATCATCATAATGTATTTTTAATTTTTTTTAAAATTAAGGTTCCACTGATATCGGGGAGGGGCTCAGTCATACAGGGGGCCCCCTAGACAAGCTAGAATCAATCCCGGGCTACACAGTTCTTCTCTCACATGAAATGATGATGATGATGATGATGATGATGATGATGATGATGATGATGATGATGATGATGATGATGATGATGATGATGATGATGATGATGATGATGATGATGATGATGATGATGATGATGATGATGATGATGATGATGATGATGATGATGATGATGATCATCATCCTGCTAATCCTAACAATTGATAAATCATAATCTTAATAATTATAATTCTTATTAACATATATCTCTTTCTTTCTTTTGTTTGATATAGGTTCCCATGATATCAGGGAGGGGGCTCGGTCATACCGGGGGCACTCTGGACAAGCTAGAGTCGATCCCAGGATACACGGTTCTTCTCGAACAAGACCGGATGATGGACATATTGACCAACGTAGGATGCTGCATCTGTGGGCAAACTTCAAACCTGGTCCCTGCCGATAAGATGCTGTACGCGATCCGCGATGTTACGTCTACCGTGGCTAGTCTCCCTCTTATCACTGGTAAGTTATAGGGAACCAACACTATTTGTGATAAGGTTACATAAGCAGATCACCCCTCGCCATGTTTGAAGGGGGGACTCCGTCGGCTATTCAAATTTACTACCAGCGTACCCAGCCCAACGGCGGAACGGGCATAACGGCCGATATTTAGGATTTGGGGGGTCTGCAGAACGGCCAATATTTAGGATTTTCGGCGTCTGCGGAACGAAAAAAAAGGGGGTCTTGAGGGCGGCACACACCTATTAGTGCCAGGTATACGGACTCGGAGTAACCCCCCCCCCCCCCCCCCCCAAATGTAGGGGGTAATAGTAATAACATATATAAGGATACAAAATAAATCAACCAAATACAAAGATTGGATATATTATATTAAGTAAACAAAGTGATGGATATGCAATAAATTTCAGGTACATAGTATAACAACTGGATGTAATAATACTGTAAAAATAGTGATAAAGATGGATTCCATCAAAACAGGATAAAATAGTGTTTGATATATGAAACTAAAGGTAGATCATCACTGGATATAACAAACTACTTAAGGTATATACTCTTAAATGCTGAATAGATCTAAAACATTGATGGATATATCATGCTTCAACTGTGAATATATACAGTAACATCTATTTGCTCTTCCTTTTCTTAGCGTCCATTATTTCTAAGAAAGCAGCGGAGAGGGTCAACGCTCTGGTCTTGGACGTCAAGGTAGGAAAGGCAGCCCTTTTCTCATCAGACGAGAAACTGGGAAGACGTCTGGCCACTTCCTTGGTAAGTTTTCTTCTTAAATGAAAATGCGTAAAGAAAAAAAACCCCGAGACCTTCTGATGGCTGGCCCGGTGCTCAACCATCCAGCCACAGAGACCCTTGAATGTGGGAACTTCCTATGAAACCCTTTCAAGTTTTCTATATATGCAATTCTAGGAATAAACATATTTACTTTGTAGACCAGCTGGGCTAGTAAAGTCCACGATTCTTCAATTAGATTAGCCTAAAACCTGAATCAGTCTGTCATATTATTTAGTTGCCCAATTGGGCAGCTAATACGTTTATGGGGCCAAAGCTAATTTCCAGTGAGCCCGGACCAGCATTTGTTAAATTTGGGCCTCGCCATAGAGCACCAACAATTTTTGATTTGATAATGGGGAACTAAATAAAGAATTACTAAAATTATCATTTTCAGGTTTCAGCAAGCAATATGCTGGGTACAAAGGCTAGCGCCCTGATGACCCGTATGGACAATCCCATTGGAAGATGCATTGGCAACTCGCTAGAGGTTGCCGAGTCACTGCAGGTGCTTCATGGGAAGGGTCCGGCAGACCTCCGAGAGCTTGTGATAGAATTAGGTAAGATTTTTCAGAAATTTCTCCAAAAGTGATATTTGAGCTAGACTTCAATGTATGTAATATCATTGTATCATTGTATCATACTTCTGAATGATGTGTGATAGAAAAACGGAATACTGTTTACTGAGTATAATAAGTGAAATTATATTCCACATACTAAGAATCTTGCTCTACGATTGGTCAAAAGTTAATCACGTGATGAAGCATAGTTTCGCCCATCATTGATGGGAGAAGAAAACTTCGTTACACTCTGTAGATATCTTTGGTGAAAGTGTGTTGCACTCACTAGATAAAAAGTACTATCTAGTGAGTGCAACGCACTTTCACTGCGGTTGCATTGACTTGACTGTGGAGCTCGTGTGTGGCTAGTCAAATTCCGTACCCAAATGATGTGGCGGGGTTCTCTATGCGCGCGAATTACAAATTTAATTGTATTCGTTGTGCATACACGTACGTAGCACACTGCACTGTTCAAGCTCATACGCTATGCATGCACTGTGTATGCATACGTATCGCGATACATATTATTATTAGTATAACAGTACACGGTTAATGGTTAGGATTGCTGCGTTGTTATTGTTTAATTGCTTGTTCTGTTGTTCGACGTAAGATTTGAGTTCTAACGGAGCTGAAATGGAACTTTTTTTGCTTGAGAGTGAAAGTAAAGTGTTCCAAGATTATTGCGAATGCTGGAAACAACATACACATTGGAAATTGGAATAACATTGATGTTGGTAAGTAGATCAAACCTAGTAGTAACATAGTAACAGCTGTAATTAAGACTTGCGTTAGACTAGGCCTGCTTATAGACTAGATCTACCGTTCGATGTGGAATATAAAGCAAATAATCACCTTTTGGTTTCAGGTGATGGCAAACTATCACTTCCTCGGCGATCTGAATGTATACGCTATCTTTCCTCAGCTTCGCTTCGGAAAGATAGCTACATCCAGATCGCCTTGGAAGTGATAGATTGTCCCATCACCTTCACCAACGGTAATTATTTGCTTAATTGATGTTGGATTTTATAACCTGTCCATTGTTTTTTTTACTTCAATCATAAAGCTATTCTGGAACACATTTCCTTCAATCATAAATATCCCTATAATTAGGGAGGCCCTTGAAAATTCAAAACCTATTTCATTTCTCTGAACATTACTATAAGCCAAGCAATAAGGGACAGAAGAACCGTGAAAGCTCCAGGCGATTTTGATTCACTTTGACAAAGTTAATGGGTCCCTTTAACCCGTTGCTTACGAGAACCGTGTTGGCTATGTACAAAGTCTAAGGGGATTTCTGAATCTCGAAGTGAAAGCGGTAAGGGTTTGATTGAAGAGAAATGAGTTCAAGTGTAAAACCTTCAACCCCCCCCCCCCATAAGCATACATGTACAGGGGGTGCTGGAGGGGGGGGGGGGGGCAGACCATTAACAACAAAACTGTTGCCGTGTATAAAGCTGCAAGCCCAATCGATCAAATTAACTACTTTAAAAAAAAAAAAAATCCTAACATGCTTTTCAGAATTTGCAATGATCTCGAATGAAAATTTCTTTTATATTTCACTTCCTCATTTCGAACAAAGACATTCCCTTTTTGCACATTATTTATCAAGAAGTAGTTTCAGTGGCGTCAAAACCAACTGGAATTGAAGGGGCAGGGATTTTACAGAGGACTCCACTGTAAAATTACCTGATAGTTGTGTTCTTCAACTGACAGGCAAATATTGTGGGGTTTCCACAATTTTTCTTTTGATCTTCCTCCCAAATATCGGAGAGGGAAGGGGGCACAAAGGCATTATTGTACCCCCCCCCCCCAACAATAAGACAAAGTATGTTACAATCAACATACTGAAACCAAAAGCAATATTAATGAATGGGGTATAGGTCTCAGCTGACTAATGATCTAAATTTAGAATCTCAACATCACTGGCGTGGTTAAGCGCTGGGGGGGGGGGGGATGGGGCAGTAACTTAATATAGATTGATGTCAGGAGGGGGGGTGGGGCAGTAACTAAATATAGAGTGATGTCAGGGGGGGGGGATGGGGCAGTAACTTAATATAGATTGAATTGGTGTCAGGGGGGGATGAGGCATTAAACTTAAGGCAGTAACTTAATATAGATCGATGTCGGGGGAGGGGGATGGGGCAGTAACTTAATATAGATTGATGTCAGGGGGGATGGGGCAGTAACTTAATATAGATTGATGTCAGGGGGGATGGGGCAGTGGGGGGGGGGGGATGGGGCAGTAACTTAATATAGATTGAATTGTTGTCAGGGGGGATGAGGCATTAAACTTAAGGCAGTAACTTAATATAGATCGATGTCGGGGGAGGGGGATGGGGCAGTAACTTAATATAGATTGATGTCAGGGGGGATGGGGCAGTAACTTAATATAGATTGATGTCAGGGGGGATGGGGCAGTAACTAAATATAGATTGAATTGATGTCAGGGGGGGATGAGGCAGTAACTTAAGGCAGTAACTTAATGTAGATTGATGTCGGGGGGGGGAATGGGGCAGTAACTAAATATAGATTGAATTGATGTCAGGGGGGGGGGGGGGGGTGGGGCAGTAACTTAATACACTCCTGACGACGGATAGTCAACCTATTCGAAACTTCGTGCCCCTCCTACCATCCATCCTCTCCTCGCAATACCAACAGTCCTTTCCAGGACTATCCCAACAGTCATTTCTAGGACTACCAACAGTCCTTTTCAGGACTACACCAACAGTCCTTTCTAGGACTACCAACAGTCCTTTCTAGGACTACCACAGTCCTTTTCAGGACTCACCAATCCTCCCCTCTCACATGATGCAACCTCAAACCACACATATTAACTTATTATAGAAAAAATAAAGACATAAAGGGAAATAGATTGCGCTGCTGCATAAATTGCGTGCCCCCCCCCCCAATCAATCCGACCGCGCTATGCCATCCACTGCTCAACACTAGAGTTTCTAAGATTGGATGTCAGGAATTGAAAGACGATGTAGAGCACTTGATCATATCGAGTTGGTTTATTAGTTAGTTTCTATATGTGGTCATTATGGTTATTGTGTTACTCAAAACAAAAACATTGGAAACAGATTGATAAGTTATAACAAAACTGTCTTTATATAAAAGAAAATCTGGTTTCTTCAAATTTCCCTTTCGATAGAAACATATTTACGATTGATATAATTTTCAGATTCGTTATATTCACTGGGGTTGCTGGAAAGTTACCTACTGTGTACAAATTAGTAGGTGCAATGAGTTATGGTATATTACTTTGCATTTTCGCTCATTACTGGGCTATATAACGTCCATTTAACTTGAAATTTTCACACAACACCCAGTGGACATATCAGATTATAACACCAGTATACATTGTATCAACAATACATCACTTTTTGCACTGTCAACAAAGTTACTAGATCACCTTTAATCACGGTACCAGCAGTAGTATATTGGAAGTTTTTTCTGTTCTTCATGAAATATGGGCATAATTCTGATCTCGTTATATAAAAAGGAGTACCAAACCAAAAATGAGCGTGCCATTATGATCATTGATGGCAAAATAAAATGTTACAAAACCATGTAAATTATGTTCTGATTGTACAAATTTAGTGCAGTAATAACAAAACGTGTTAAGATAAAATATTAAATGAATGTTTGTCATCCTTGATCATGAGCATTTGTAAATTGTATGACCCTTGATCAAACTTTCAGAACAAAAGCACAAATACATGTACGGGCAACCATCTTTGATGAGGGAATAAGGCAAACAATTATTGAAAATTAATAATTTTTCCCCCAAAAGAAAAAAAATGTTTAATACACATGCAATCGCGCAAGCCTTATCCAGATAATAACCTTCTGGTGGATTATTTAAGGGGACCCCCAGGCAAATAACAACACAGGCTTATATGTTTTGGTACCGTTGTTTGATATCAAACAGATGTTCTACACTTTGCAAAGGGTTGTGTAATTCATAAACAATGCAATTAATCACCAAAAACTTGTGGAACCAACAGGGCCTCATGGTTCCGTATGCGCAAAACATCTGCGAGTGCGCCACATGTAGACACATGTAGTCTTCTTCTGCAGACCCATTAACACAGGTACTTTAGTATCTGTATGGTGATAGAGTTTTTCAATTATATAATTTGAATGGAAACCTATTTTTCTGAACTTGTTGGTGGAATGGACTACTAAAAACTATTACCTTTAATTGATTAGAATATTATTTGTGGGTGCTGGTACCTTGTATGTTTGGCTGGTCTGGTGCAGTGAATGTAAAGTGCCAATTTAATATATTAGATACATAATTCCATGTGCAGCAAGGGACATAAAAAGCTTGCGGTGACTGTGTAAATATTGATTGAAAATTATTTTTTTTTGCCTGTACAAAAGACTTTGACCTCTCATTAAAGTACATAATATTATCTGAGCGAGGGCTTGACTGTGTAAACATTTATTGAAAATTAATATTTTTCCCCTAAAAGAGAGGAGGATATGACCTAAAAAGTATGCTATGATTATCTAATTGTGGATTGCGTGACTGCGTTGTGTCAATATTCATTGCACAATTAAACATAATTGTGGATCTAGCATAGTGTTTGTACATACCAAGGTCATCTTGTCTCGTTTCTCCTTTTTTTCTGTTAAAGTGATCCGTTAACTTTATCAAATTCAACCAATATCGCTTGGAGCTTCGACAATTTTTTCTTGAACCTTGTTGTTTGGCTTATAATTATTATGGTTACACTGGAATTAAAGGGACTTAGTAACATTGTCCAAATCTTCAAAATTAAATTTTAATTCTAGCGGTTCCCTTATACCTTGTTGTATTCGTATTAACAATAAAATCACGGGACAGGTTTCGGTTTTTCAAATTTCCCTTTCGTTACAAAGATATGTATGATTGAAGTATTCAGATAAGAAAAACTTCCGTGTACAAAGTGAGTGCAGTGAGTTACTGAATATCACTTTGCATTTTCGCTCATTACTTGGCCATACAATGTCCATTTGACTTGAAATTTTCACACAATACCCTGTGGACATATGAGATAACAACAATATACATTGCATCAACCATTCATCACTTTTTGCACATGTCAACAAAGTTACTAGATCCCTTTAAATTGGTTTATATTTGTCAAATGTCTCCATAATTATGGAGAATTTATGATTGTAGTGAAAAATGTTTCACAACATGCCTTTCCAATCGTACTCAAAATCAATGGGCAGTAGGTGATAAAAGTGAATGTGACATAAATTTTTTGACACTTTTTTCACTTGAAAAACAGTATTATTTTTCTATGAAACTATTACATATATGATATAATTCAGAAGAACCTAACAATGATAATTGTATATGATTGAAGTCTTCAATGGATCTAGCAACTTTGTTGGCAAGTGCAAAAAGTGATGAGTGTTTAATAAAATTTAATATGTATTGGACTGATCTGATATGTCCACAAAGTAATGTGTGAACATTTCACGCTAATTAGATGTTTTTTGGCTGAGAAATGAGCAAAAATGCATTTATAGTGATTAAAGGGGACCACCAGGCATAGAACAACACATAAGTATATGTGTTGGTACCATTTTGTGATATCAAATATATACCCAACATTTTTAAAACGGTTTTGTAATTCATAAACAAAGCAATTAATTACCACCACTTACGGAACCACTATTATTTCTTGGTTCCGTATGGGCCAAACATTAGCGAGTGCGCCAATGCTATTCGCGCGTACGTTTGGAGACAATATGAGACAAAGTAGTCTTCGTACATGCAGACCCATGAACGCATGCTTTAGAATGGTGATGCGTTTTACATTTTTTTTTCTTTTCTGAAAACATATTTGTATGAACCTTTTGATGGAATGGACTACTAAAGATGTTACCTTTCATTTATAAGAATACTATTTTTGGGTGGTGGTTCCCTTTAACTCATTGTACTTACTTTGTACCCGGCATGAAATTATCCCGTAGACAATTTCATATCTGAACACTTCAATCGTAAATATCTTTTGAACGAAATGGAAATTAAACCCAATCCTGTCCCATGATTTTATTGTTAATATGAATATGATAATGTATGAGAGAACCACTAGAGTTCCAAGTAAGTTTTGAGGATTTTGACAATGTTACTATAGTCCCTTTAAATATAACTGTTGGAAAAAAACCCCTTGTGATCACTTTAATCAGGTTAATGATAGAAAACAAAGGCATACTATTCACAGGTTTTAAGCACTGAAGCTGGGTGTGTGTGTGTGTGTGTGTGTGTGTGTTCACATACCAACATGTCTGTATTCATTAAAGGGAACCATCACCCTAAAATAATGTTCTAATAAGTAAAAGATAATAGTTTTAATAGTTTTTAATAGTTCATTCCACCAAAAAGTTCAGAAAATAGGTTTCCCGAAAAATGATTGAATGTGACTATTGAGTTCGTAAATAAGATGCTTTTATAAAGCTTATTGTATATTATTCGAAGCAATCCAGACGCATTCCTTGCTCCTGCTTTTAAATACATTTCTGCATGAACACAAAAGTGAAGTTACCACTTTGATGTTCTATATAGCACAATACTATGAACCAGCATCTACAAAATGTATTGTATTAATTGAATTGGTGTCATGGTATATGGAGTGATTTATTTGTATTGAGAAGGTTGATTGAATGCCAAGTTCAAAGTTCTCATCTAAGCTTGACTGGACATGTTGAATGAGAATGCCGCAAAAGCTTTCAGACATTAGCTAGGATAGGAGATAAATATGAAGAACATATGCGGAGTAGCTAGTCCACACACTTATCAGAGTGCGTTGTCAATTTGAGTTCCCCATAGGAATAAAGAGCCATAGTTTTCTTGTTTATTGCCCGATTATGCTCTAACTTTCAGAGATTATTCCTCCTAATCTCTTCAAGTCTATGAAAGCAACATTTTGCTTGGGTTTCATTGTCCTTTAAGTGTCTCAATTTATGTATGTTTTCAGATACAAGCACTAATATAAAACGCCAAATTAAAGTAAACCTTTACTTTGTTTAAAGCCGAGGCCCAATTAAAATCAAAGCTTTCGGCTAAAAAGATAAACAAAAAAGACTGAGTTGGGGGCAGGGAAGGTGGGGGGAGGGGGGGGGGGGGGGGCTACACCAGTGCCTCCTATGACCTGTATGGGTGAAAAATATTATAATAATTATAGTATACCAGAAAAAAAGAAATATATACAATTTAAAAAAATGTTTTTTTTTGTTTCATCGCAGGCGGGTGCCTCCTAGATTCCCTGTTGAACAAGACCACAGGAAAGCAGCAGATTGAGAAGGCCATCGCTGACGGCTCGGCACTGGGCAAGTTCAGGGAGATGATTGTGGCTCAGGGGGTGTCAGAGCCCCTGGCTAAGCGGCTGTGCGCCCTACCCATGGACGATACCGACGAGATTTGGGAAGTTTTAGCCAAGGCGGGATCGAAGAAGGATCTAAGGGCCGAGAAAGAAGGTATAGAATATGTTTCAAATATTTAAAAAATATTGTATTTCAATATTTCAGACAATCATTTGCTTAGCAACTGTTCAAGTTCTATTTCCATTTCCACAAAATACTTTATGTGTAATTCATAATATGAAACATTGTATAATTAAAGGATTCGAACCACCACCCCAAAATAATATTCTTATAAATGAAATGTTGTAGTTTTAGTAGTCCGTTCCACCAACAAGCTCAGAAAAATTGATTTCTAGACAAGTTATACTATTTGAAAACACATCACAATTCTATAGTAATTGTTCATGGGTCTGCAGTGTAGAATAGTTTTGTCTGGGATGTACGTGTCTATCATGCTTCTATTGTCTCTAAACGAATGCGGGTATAGAGTTGGCGCACTCACAAACGTTTGGCGCTTACGGAACCATCGGCCCTGTTGGGTCCGAGAGTTTAGGTGATTAATTGCATTGTTGATGAATAACACAACCCATTGCAAAGTGTTGAACATCTATCTAATATCAAACAATCGTACCGAAACATAAACCCTGTCTTGTTCTCAATGTGGTGGTCCCCTTTAATATAAAAAAAATTTAAATGTTTTTTTTTACAACATTGCCATTAATTCTTTTTCATTCTCTATTTTCTCCATCGAAGGGCATATATCCAGGGCAGTTCCTGGGGTAGACATTTATTCCTCTGTAGACTCCTTGCCCCCCAAACAATTTGACATAAACAATACAAAACATAGGGGTAAAATCTTGTCAAAATTTTAAAAATACATGAAGTGCACCCCCCCCCCCCCAAAAAAAAAAAAAAAAAAAAAAAAAGAATCAGTCGGACCACGCTAAGCTAAAATGTATTAGATTGTGTACCTGAACGGAAAGCTGATATATGCGGTTTTTAATTCTTTTTCTTTCTCTACTTTCTCCATAAAGGGTATATATCCGGCATCGACTCGTTGAAGCTGGCCAAAGTTTGCCTCTCTCTTGGAGCAGGGAGGGCCGTTGCCGGGGCAGACATCGACTTCTCCGTGGGGGCAAAGCTCCTTGCTCATGTGGGGTCAAAGGTCAACAAAGGTAATGTTGAAACAAATGAATTATGAAGATCAAAACTTTGGATGAGAGTGAGAGGGGCGTTTTGGGATAAATTGAGTTCTGAACAGGCCATCTTGTAGGAGCCTTCTCTTCTATATAGTGTACATGTATATGATGGCAAATTTTTAGATAATAATTATTTCTATCAAAAATAAAAAGTGACTTGATTCGCCCTTCTGTTTCTTAACCAATGAGATATGATTTATAGAATAGCAGTATTATAAAATATTGATGATACCAAAATAACTTTACATTGAAATATATTGACTCTCTTTTAATTACACATGCAGGCAATATTTGGTAGCAGTTTTCAGCAGTATTTTGAATCATTTAAAATATTTTAAAATGAAAGCATATTATGGTTTTCAAGAACTAAAACATCATACTGGAACACTTCAGTTTATAACACACTTTATTCCATTAGTAGAAGGCAATAATTCATAGCAAATGTTGCAGAGTTAAAATAAAGCAGTTCTTTATACCAAGTAAGGAAAATGCATACATAATGTGGTTATATGTTGATAATGTTCATGTTTTCTAGATTATGAAATAGATTTTTGTGATGAAAAATTGTAAGATGACATTATTTTTAGATATCGGTATAAAAAATATATAAGCATGTCATACGTAGGAATACTGGGGCACAACGCATCTGGTTTATGAAACCAACCTACCTTTTATTCTAACAGCGTGTTCACACACACAAATTTTCATCCCTTAATCATGACTAAAGAATCATGACTAACGAAATGTCGTATAAAAAACACACACACACAAACACAAGATCCCAAAACAGGTGGCATTCAGCTGCACGAAACATCGTATAAGTGCGCAGTTTGCTACTGCGCAACGTGCTGTCTTTTTTTCTGTCTGCTGTCTTCTGTTCTGTTCTGCGGTCACGTTAAGCCCCGCCCAGTTATACGAGTTTCGTATAGCTAATCATGATTAGCGAATCGACCGGTCGTTCACACACAATACGATCGTGATTCTATAGTCAGCTCTCGTACGAAACGATGCTCAAACCCCCGTTTCGTTAATCATGATTAGCTATACGACGTTTCGTTAAGTGAGCGTTCAGACACACAATTTCCGACAATTTCCGTCGTATAGTTAATCAGGAGCTGATTCTTTAGTCAGCTCCTGATTAGCTATACGATGAAATTTTTGTGTGTGAACATGGGGTATATTATATATGCTTTGTCTTTCTCTCTCCATATTTTATCTATAGGTGAACCTTGGGTGACCATCTACCACCAGCCATCCCACCTCACTAAGGAACTGATCTCCCAGCTTCAGTCGGCCGTTGAGTATTCAGACAAACTGGTAATGGCCGAAAGCATCGTCATGGACATAATCAGGTCTTCGTAAAAGATCAATGGATGTGATTGCATCAGTTTCTGTAAATCTGAATGGCTGTTTAGGGGGGATGTGATATCACCGCTACAGTCAGCAGTAAAGTATTCAGACGAACCGGTTAGGGCTGAAAGTATCGTCATCGATGTAATCAGGTCTTTGTAAAAAGATCTGTAAATCTACTAAATGGCAGTTTAGTATTCAAATGCTCTTTCTTTACTTGCTTATATCTTTATTTTGTAAGGATTTTCCTGATACGTATTCTGTTTGTTTTTGTCATATTATTGGGGGTATGTGACCCCCCTCCTTAGCTATGCCACTGACAGTGGCATAACAAAGAGGGGAACATTATGGGAACAAACAAATACAGATGTATATTATGTGCCCCCTGCCAATATGAATCGAAGTATGCTCGTGCTAGACCCCCCCCCCCCCCCCCAAATATAAATACTTTCCCTTATCAGCATTATTATTATTATTATATTGTTCCGTGCCAGAAAATAATGCATTGCCATTTGCTAAAAAGTTTATTAAGGTCCAAAGAAATCGTATAATAAATTTGTTTTATTTACCAGCAATACTTATATAGTCTTACATTTTATGTCCATAGAAATGTGAATTATAATTAGTTCATTGTGTTTGCAAGTAATGTTTAAGCGGTCTGAATTAAACCTAAAGATAAGTAAATTGTAATTAATTTGTTTCACTTGCAAACAATGTTAAAATTTGAATTGTAATGAATTTATTTTATTTACAAGCAATGATTAAAGTTTGGTGTAGTCTTGTGTAGACAGTTAGACCCTTCTGTTTAAAACAGTTTGATGCTTGAAAATATATACTATCCATATTATTTAGAATTACCATTAGAACATTATTTTACATAAGTCTGTTTGTAGGGAAAAAAGAAACGTATCTTTCAAAATCATATATATTATTAAAAAGATAGAGGCTGAATGAATTGCAATTGAAACTGCAATTTTGCAATATTCTCAGAAGCTTAAAAGAATTTGTGGTTAGTCTGCATTTCTGTGATAAAATTAGTGTACGGCCATCATAACACTTGCAAAGCCATGGGTTTAAATTAAGAATTTGGGTTTGGAGATAATAAAGATTAGGGTTGAGGTTTATTTAGTTTCGCTAAAAGTGTGAAATAAATAAAATAATGGTCAGAAATGTAGAAATGCAGAACCAACTCAAGTTTCATATGAATATGATGTATACTATTGTATTTATTTTATTTTTCCTAGAAAAAAAAAGACACCTTGTTGCTTTAACTGCAATTAAAAATTGTTGATCTATACAAGTGTGCCTTCTGTTATTTGCATTCATATACATGTACATGTAGTAGGCTTTGTTAATATGTTAAAATGTTGAATCGGCTCCTACTGAGCAAAACCGACTATAGCCTGACTGAAAACCAGTCTGGTCGGATCGGGCGAGTCGGCTCTGTGTTCAGAGGGCTTAACAGATTAGGCCACAGCTTATGATAACTCTTCGTACTCATTTGTTTTCTTACTTCACGAGTTAAATTCATTTGCAAATTGAAATTTAATTAAAATTATTATGTGGGTTTGAACTGTACCTGATGACCAAGAGTAGTAATAATGCACTTTAATAGAAACCCTGTATTGAGTGCTATGTAAATGTAATCTATTATTATTTTTAATTCAAACATAATAGAGAAACTGACCAGAAATATAATATGACTGAAAAAGAGCAAAGAAAATGGGATTCCAGCGGGATTCAAACCCGAGACCTCCGGATTGCTAGACCGGCGCTCTTACCGACTGAGCTATAGAAAACCCTTTGTTCGGTGTTCGTCCCTGAAACCCCTTAGCTTTCATTGCTCGAATGGTCAGAAGCTATTATCAACCTGACATAAACCTGAATGATCATGCATAAAATAATTACTTGTGGTGTTGATCTGTATGTTGAACATTTGATTTTATTTTAAACTTTGTGTGCACTTAAATGTGTATTTGTGTAAATATCAAAGAACTTATGATCATGTCAACAAAGTTGTGCAGCATGCATCCCTTTATTCATAACACTGGCTTTAAGCCACTTAAAAAAAAAATGATGTTAAAATTTTAAAAAGAAAAGTATTTATAATATTAAGTTATGTACTTTGCACTTGCACCTTATTTGCCTTAAACATGACTAAAATGTGTAATTTATGTTTAATGTGCATGTATTGTAGGAGTTTGACTCTATTGGTGCATGTTAAAACAAATAAATTAATATTGAAAACAATTATAATTAATACAATGTAATATGTTTATGTCATGAAATTTGACAGTATTGGAAATTTGCCTCTAAAAACGACCTGAAAATATTTGAGTGACTATATAACTAGCTAAGACCTATATAGGTTGTTCCAGTATTTTCAATATTTTTGGAAATAAGAATTATGTTCACATTTAGCTGAAGTTTTTTTTTCCATCTATTAAAAGTATCCTTTTTTATTTGAGCTTATTCCAGTACTATTCTCAACTTTTTATGAAAATAAGAAGAATGTGTCGATATGAAACTGAAATGATTTTTTTTTTCAGGGTGCATTTTGTTAAAAGTATCATTTTTTTTGGTTTATTTAAGAAATGTTAACACTGTGAGATACTACATGTAGCTCTGTTCTTTCATGAAATTCTTTATACGGGTACAAAGAAAAGAAGAAAAACAACAAACTGAAATTATGTTGGCTTTATAGGATAAGAAATGTGTTAAAGGGAACCACCAAGCCTTTAAAGAACAACTGTTTTGGTACAGTTGTTTGATATTATTCTCTTGGCAAAGGGTTGTGTTGAACTGCTATTCATAAACAATCAAATTAATCACCGAAACTCACGGAACCAACAGGGACGATGGTTCCGTAAGCACCAAACATTTGCGAGTGCGCCAATTCTATACTCGCATACGTTTGGAGATAGTAGAAGCATGGCGGTAAACACGTACATCCTAGACAATGGACTAGTCTTTGTCTGCAGAACCATAAACAATTCATGATGAGTTTTCAAATTAAAAAATTTGTCTGGAACCAATTTGTATGAACTTGGTGGAATGGACTTACTGAAACTATTACATTTCATTTGTAAGAATAGTATTGTTGGGAGGTGGTTCCCTTTAAGAGAACCTTGTATTTTCTGTTACGAGTTTAGAAATACAATATTTATGTCATTTTTATTTTTTTAGTCGGGTGTCTAGATGATATTCTTTTATTTAGTTATAGAATTTATATATACCGTTGTAACATAGAGTGATATTGAATTTGATTTCAGTGTGTTGAAATAATTTTGATAAGCTGTTCAGGGGAAAAAGTTACCATTATGGTAACAGTGTACAATAAAATATGGATATATACAGGTAAATAAGATTTATGTTTGTTTGTCCGAACAAAAGACGGGTGTGTTTATGTGACTGGCTGTAATGCTTCGTGGGGAGTGTGCTGGAATGATCATAATGTGCATACACAATGAATGGATATGTCTTGTTTTTATAAAAAAATATTAAAGTAACTTACAAATATGATAAGTGACAGGCTGGAATGCTCTGTGGGGAGTGTGCTGGAATGATCATAATGTGCATACACAATGAATGGATATGTCTTGTTTTATAAGTTCAATGAATCTAGTCTAACATACATATCTGTTGTATACAAGCCACTGGCTGGAATGCTCTCTTGAGAGTGGGAAAAAGCACACTGTGTGTGTGCTATGTTGATTATGATGTGCATATGCAATGACTTGATAGTTATGATAATGATACAGATTTCAAAAAATGATTTGTACTTTATATGTGTACCTGTGTTATTAATTAATAAGGTATGAACATGATGTACATGTACACAGATAATAATGATATAATGATACAGCACCTGAAATAAATAATTTTTACTAAATTCCTGTTTGTTATTTAAGTAATAAAGCATTTTCATGATGGTTGGGAAATATTACTCAATTACACGTTAAAAGAAAAGCACAAAACAAACCAATCAACAGAGAAGAATGTGGGCTTGCTATATTTTATTATTACATGGCTACTGCATGTTGCATTACACACAGTCGTTAATGCACACATAAAGAACGAAAATCTATTTGTATTTACAAGTATATTTGGCAGAAATAAGATACAAAAATAGCAATATCCTGGTTAATAAAACATTTAGATAATGACCTAAAGAAAATAAAATAACATGCATATTATATACTTTTTATTGCAATTAAACGCTTGCCAAGTCAAAGATGCAAGTTTGATAGAGTTAGATAAACTTAGCATGTGAAGGATTAACTACAATATTATATGTGAATGCAGCCAAATGGCATCATTTGGCCAAGCCTCTGAAATCACAAATGTTCAGGGGCGGGGCTTAGAAAGTTGTAATGTTCTGTTATTTTAGTTATTTTTCAATAGAAGTTCAGACTGGGAGTATCGACCAAAAAAGTATATTTAAATCTAATAATAAGGAAATACATGTACATATTTGGTTTGCTTTAATACACACGGACATAAAATTATTCAAACCTTCCTTCTATACAAGGTGGGAATATGCAAGGTTAAAATATCTACCATTTTTCACAGTATATTTTGTTCTTATTTTTTTTTTAATACTAAATATAAAGATCCAAGGGAAATGTTACAGTCAAACCTGTGTATATAGTGACCACGTAAAAGATACATGAAAAGTGGCCACTGAAGACAGGTGACCTCTATAGTCAGGTTCCAAAAACATTGTTTTTCTATGCTAGGGATCACTTTCGGTGGCCACTACAGCCAGGTTGGCTGCTATACACATGTGACCACTAATACAGGTTTGACTGTATTTTTTCAGCATATGATAACGTAGTTACATTGTACCTATTACCTTAAACAAAATTTAACTTCAACTTAACTTGATAAACTTAAAGGGATCTACTAACATTGTCCAAATCCTCAAAACTTACTTGGAACTCTAGTGGTTCTCTCATACCTTGTTGTATTTGTATTAACAATACAAGCATGAGGCAGGGTTTCTGTTTTTAAAATTTCCCTTTCGTTAAAAAGATATTTACGATTGAAGTGTTCGGATGTTAAACTATCCACTGGATAGTCATAACCGTGTACAAGGTCAGTGCATTGAGTTAGTGAATATCACTTTGCATTTTTGCTCATTACTCGGCCATATAACATGTATTTAATGTTAAATTTTCACACATTTCTCAGTGGACATATCAGATCCCAACAGTACACATTGTATCAACCATTCATCACTTTTCGCACATGTCAACAAAGTTACTAGATCCCTTTACATCAAATATTTTTCAAGTGATATTTACAATCATGATTGCAGGAAATTATACATTTAAATAATGGAAGTGTGTAGAAAAAAAAGTAGACATAATATAGTGAAAGTCATTCAATATTTACAATAGTACAAGAAATAATGTAAATACAAAAGGAATAATTAATTTTTCAAAGTTAGTACAAGGAATACTGGCAAGCCTACAGCAACTAGTTTTGTCATTCTGAGCTGTTTTCCGATTTAAACTCGTAGAATTAAATGTCAAAAGAAATTGCCTTACTTTTGACCATACATAAATATCAACTTACATTTTCTTAAAAGAATTAAATGTAAAAAAATTGCTTTAGTTTTCAACCATACACATATATAAATTTATATTTTCAAAAAGTATATGAAAGATGCCACTCTAATTTACCAAATTTGACATGATTTATACTTACATGTATTTATTCAGAAGAATCTTACAACAATATTTGTATAATATGATATGAAGTCTCAAATTTCACTTTTGGAAAAATCATATGACGTTATAAATGGACTATTTTACGAATTTCCTATACGTTATTCACAAATCTGCGTTATCACAATGTTGCCATTTTTGCTGAAATGCACAATAAAAATGCCAATAGCACACATGTCTGTGATACAATAATGCATAATAGTGCGCAGGATATATGAAGTTTTAGTCTGAATTCTTGTCTCCAGTCCCAATAACAATTACCGTAATCGTATTTTTGTAGTCCCATATATTTCATTTCCATGTTGGCTAATATATATTTAGAGAATTTTGCCACCTTCAGTCCCACATGCTGGCATCCGTGTTAAGTTATTACATGTACGGTACATAAGAATGCTGTAATCCAAACAATTTCTTCCTACCTTGTCTCTCGAAGAAAAAAAATTATTCAGCCCCACATACTTAGTTCTGTGTTGGTTTACTGAGGGTCCTGATCTCCACCCCCAACACTTCAATGAGACTGTCCGAACACTCCATTCCAGCCTCGTTGCCTGTTTCCCAACCTTCGTTGTCGAATCCAATGATGGAGAGTTTGCACAAAAAGAGTTCAAATTGAATGATACAGTCCCATACACCTTCTTCTGTGTTGAGTTTACTGCGGGCTCGGATCCCCATCCCCCAACTCTTCAATGCTACTGTCCGTACACTCCGTTGTTAAAACTGATAACCCACAATGATCAAAAGTTTATATAGGTACATGTAGTTCAAATTAAATGCAACAGTCCCACAGGCTTAGTTCAGTTTTAGTTTACTGTGGGCTCGGATCCCCATCCCCCAACACTTCAATGCTACTGCCCGTACACTCCGATCAAAGACGCTTCACCAGCTCCCTGACCTTCGTTGTTAAAACTGATAACCTCACCATGATCAAAAGTTCAAATTAAATGCAACAGTCCCACATGCTTATTTCAGTGTTTAGTTTACTGCGGGCTCGGATCCCCATCCCCCAACACTTCAATGCTACTGGACGAACACTCCGAACCTGCCTCGTCGCCCGCTCCGCGGCCATCGTTGTCGAGACCGATGATCTCCCGTATCGACGAGGGGAGCTCATCGCAGGATGAGAGTTGGAGATAGATGCCCTCCGCCTTCTTCAGGATTTCATCCACGTCGATCTTGAGAGCAAGCTCGTTGATGTGCTGTTTGGAGAAACAAAAAAGAATACAAATTATACATCGTGATGATATAAAACCGTACCTAAACGAGGTAGGCAAAGAGAATATACACTGTCAAAACTCTAGTGACTACCTGTATTTTAAATACCACTAATCTTGACTCCCTTGAATGCAGTTTCCATGTAAATGAAACGAACCTGTCTATAGATACCACTTTTTCTCTTTCTTGGGTGGTCTTTATACACAGGTGTGACTGTTCCTGTATTCATAATCCAAGTCTATGCAACGCAGAAGATAACAATGTTATGATTGTTGGTGTGACCCAATCAGGATTTCAACCCCAAAACAACTGGCCATGAGATAAATGCACAATTTATTATATCAAATTATCATTGTTATCAATTAAGGCTGTCATAATCATCATGGTTATAATTTTCATAATCTTGGTCATCATCATTGTCATCATCATCACCATCTTCATCACCATCACCGTCGCCATCATCGTCATCATCACCACCATCATCACCATCACCATCATCATCATCATCATCATCATCATCATCATCATCATCAAGACCACTATCACCACCACCACCATCGGTGGCGAAAGGATGGTGATAGGGATGATAAGGATATGTAACACCGGACCTACATGTACTAGGTTTACTGGTGGTTCTCCTACCTTGAGAATGTCATTGAAGTCAAAGTCTTCCCTCTCCATCAGATCCTTCTCTCCATTGAGTATGGCGGTGCACATCAGCAGATGAAAGTTCTTGCAAGGAAGCTGGGTCCACATCACCTAAAAAGGCGGGGGGGGGGGGGGGGGGGGGGGGTAAAATAATAATAGGTTTGATATATAAACATGTATAGCACCTAATATAATATAATATAATATCATATCATCTTGTGTGCACCATCTCCACTTCCTGGGGAGCATTCCTTCCAAGTGGCTCATGGGCATTGAGAAGATCATTCAGATCAGGCTTTCACCTCCCATAAAAATTAAAAAAAACATCCTAAATTTTCTATGAACTACAGTAAAACCTGTGTATAATAACCAGCTATACAGGGAAACAAGAAAAAGGGCCACTGTAGACATGTGATATGTAGACATGTTCAGAGAGCTTCAGTATGACAATGCACAAGAGAAGGTGGAAGTCCTTGCAAGGAAGCTGTGTCCACAAAGTTGAAAGTTCTTGATTTCAAAGTTTGAGGATTACAATCAACAGTGACTGACAATATCAGAAATCAGTGAATGACTTTTATACATTTTCGACAGCGGAAAAAAACAAACTATTGCAATAAAATAACACACATCAAGTCAACAAGAAGTACATGAAAATGGATGTAATTTTAGTACTATTACAAGTATAGTACATTTAGACAACTGGCCCCATATTCATAAAACCCTGCTAGCTTAAAGGGGACCACCAGGCAAAGAGCAACACATACTTATATGTTTTGGTACCGTTGTGGGATATCAAATAGATGCCCAACATATTGCAAAGCGTTGTGTAATTCATAAACAATGCAATTAATTACCACCACTTACGGAACCATTAGTATTTCATGGTTCCGTACACGCCAAACATTTTGGAGTGCGCCAATTCTATTCACGCGTACGTTTGGAGACAATAGAATCACTGACGATGCGTTCGTCCAAGACAAAAGTTAGTCTTCGTATGCAGACCCCTGAACACATAATGTAGTATGGTGATGTTTTTTCCAATTATATATTTTGTTCTGAAAACCTATTTTTCTGAACTTTTGAGTGGAATGTAATACTCAAAATGTTACCTTTTTTAAAATTAGAATATTATTTTTGGGTGGTAGTACCCTTTAATCCCTTGCTAAGTGTATTTTGAATGTGCATTTTTTTTTTATAGCAACAAACAATTTTCCTTGTCCCCAACTAGGGTTAGATGGGTAAGCCTTAGGTACCCACTAAGTTAACCCTAGTTAGCAACGAAAAAGATATTGCGTTTAATTCTTAGCCACGTCCTCCAAAATAGACTTAGCAAGGAACTAAGCTAGCAGGCTTCTATGAATATAGGCCCCGATAGTTTACACAAGACTGTTTGGCTTATAGAACCTCCCACGTCCTCACAATCAAGGATTTCTCACTATTATTACCGTTATTATTATTAATTCAAACATATAGAGAAACTGACCAGATTTTCTTTGCTTTTTTTCATTATCATTATTAAGTAGAAAACAAGAAAAGAACTGTACCTCCCAGAGCCTCATGATGTTGTCTATGGTGAACTCTCTCTTGAAGTGAATCAGGAGCCACCGGAAGCAAAAGTACAAATTGCTGCTCTCCTTCGATTCTGGAAGGGAAACAATTGTGACAAGATAATATTTACAATAAGTAGTAATAATGTGTTGAATTATGATTACAGGAACTAATAATAACAAAAATTCTAATAATTATTATCTTAAAGTGGATCAAGAGAAGCAGAAGTAGAGATTACTGCTCTCCTTTGATTCTGTAGGGTAACAAAAGGTAAATACTACTGTGGAACCTCGCTAAAAGGAGCTGTGATATAATAGAGTGGTGAAGTGTGATGTCATCAATGATGTCATAAACATCTTTTTTTAGAATTTTCAAATTTGGACTTCAATTTCAGAAAGAGCATAAAAAATAATGTCCAAATACCGAAAATCAATTGAATAGGTTACGTATTGGCTGAGATATGCCCATCCGAATGATTTTTTTTTGTGAATGGGCAATCAGTATTATAGTGCACTGGTTCATAACTTTATGAACCAGTGCACTATAACACTGATTGCCCATTGAAGTAAAATTCATTCGGATGGGCATATCTCAGCCAATATGTAATATTCAATTGATTTTCGGTATTTGGACATTATTTGTGATGCTCTTACAGAAAATGGAGTTCAAATTAAAAAATTTGAAAAAAGTGTTTTTATGACGTCATGGCTTCTGTACTCTATAAAACCCTCTAATAAAACCCCCTTCCTGTCCTAATTCGCACATAAAATGGCAGCAATCTCCAATTCTGTAGCCCTAGGCCACACCTCGATTATTGTATTAGTATCCACAAGAATTTTTGTATAAAAGGCTATATTTTTAAAATGTAATATCCTCTATATCATACAATCAAGATAATATCAAATCTATTCATATCATATGTAATCAAATAAAATTCGATTTGTAAAACAAAGAGTTCTGAAGCTTCAATTTGCGGCATTAGCTGTAGAATTTTGCCCCAAATACTTGGCGGGGGGTGTTGAGTTGGATTAACTGTGGCACATAAGCTTTCTAGGGGTGAAATTATATATATGCTAATTTAAGACTTCATTATCGAGTAAAGTGTTATAAAGTCACAACTTACGAAGATAGCTGTAGAACTTTGGCTCGATGACTTGGAGGAGGGTGTTCAGTTGGATCAGCTGTGTCTTCATCCCCTCCTGCTCCATGTCAAAGTTCTTGCACTAATCACACGGGAAAATAACACATGGATACATGTTCAATTTTGTTAATCAATTTAATAGATCATTCAATAAAATAAAAAACATTGAAATATATCAAGCTAATCAATCAATAAATATGTCTGATCAATTTATCACTCAAATGATTAATCACTCAATCATTCAATTAACAAATAGATCAATTAACCAATAGATCAATAAATCAATTCATCAATGACCAGGTCAATCATGCCATCAAATGATTAATCAAGCAAGCAAGCAATCAAGCAAGCAAGCAAGCAAGCAAGCAAGCAAGCAAGCAAGCAAGCAAGCAAGCAAGCAAGCAAGCAAGCAAGCAAGCAAGCAAGCTAGCAAACAATTATCCAATGAATGAATGAATCAATATATCAATATGTTAGCTAATTAAAACATTTATCAGTCAGTTAGTCAGTCATACAATCCATCAATCAATCAATCATGTGGTAAGTTAGTCACTATCAGTCAGTTGGGCAATCGATCAATCAATCAATCAATCAATCAATCAATCAATCAATCAATCAATCAATCAATCAATCAATCAACTCACCAGTTGAATATCATCAAGCAGTCCACACAGACACCAGAATGCCTCGACCTCATCGTCCATCACTATCAGGATCGGTGACAGCAGGTCGCTCATGCCTTGGACATAACCTGAAGGATGAACAAAGATGAAAACATGAAGAATGCTTTTCCCTTAAAGGGTACCACCACCTAAAAATAATGATCTTATAAATGAAAGGTAACATCTTTAGTATTCCATTCCATCAACAAGTTCACAAAAATATGTTTCCAGAAAAAAAATATATACTTGTAAAACGCATCGCCATTCTAAAGCATGCGTTCATGGGTCTGCATGTACGAAGACTACCTTTGTGCAGAGCGAACGAATCGTCCGGATTCTATTGTCTCCAAACGTACGCGTGAATAGAATTGGCGCACTCACAAATGTTTGGCACGTACGGAACCACAAATAATAGTGGTTCCGATAGTGGTGGTTATTAATTGCATTGTTTATTAATTACACAACCCTTTGCAAAATGTTGGGTATCTATTTGATATCACAAAACAGTACCAAAACATATAATTATGTGTTGTTCTTTGCCTGGTGGTCCCCCTTTAATGGTAGAAGACAATTCATTGGTGGTCCTGCATTATTTGACATTATTCCAAAATATGGCTGCGAACAAGACTAGACAGTAATCTTAACCGTAACTAACACAAAATTTGGTGGCTAAATGTGAGATTTAGTGGCTGGCTACTTTCCAATCGTGAATAAACACCAGGACTCAACACTTTCGCTTGCCCTATTGCCGAGACAAGTATACATTGATGTCGGGCAAGTAAAATGCCATAAATGTTCTAGTTTGATTGCCTGATCAGGTAACTAACATTTTTGTTCAACTACGAGAGCAAAATGTAATATCTTCCGTATAAATCTCATCTCGAAAAACAAGCGAGAATTATTTCTCTTGTTTTTTTTGCAAATTGCCTGTTCACGCAAGTAAAATTTTAAAATTCATGATTTTATTTGCACAAACAGACAAGCATTAAAACAAAATGAGTGTGAAGGCTTGGGTACACACTTACCCAGATCAAAGTTGTACATGCAGTATGTCATCAGAATCGAGTAGAGTGTGTCTAGATGAGGCTGCGATTGATCGTCAAAGTATGGGTGCGTTCGGTCTGTCCTCAGAACGTCCTTGTCTGTATTCAGGAGAGAGTAAACAAAATAAATTGTTAGGGCAAGGTAATAAGCATATCTGTATGATATTCTGGTTATACGCATTCAAGCATGAGCATTTCACCTCACAAAAATGTACGCAGTGAACTTGTTGCCCAGAACCTTTTGGGCTTGTATATGTAGATTGTCATTATTAGGATAGGGGACAATACATGTACATGTACTGTATATCCAGATGAGACTGTGACTGATAATCGAAGTAGGGGTGCGTTATGTCTGTCCTAAGAACATCCTTGTCTGTATTCAAGAGAGAATCAACAAAATGTTACGGTCTAGCATGAGAATGAATGAATGTATTTATATGTCATATTCTGGTTTTACTGTATGTGCATTAGAACATTTTTGATTTGAGCATTTATGACAAGAACGTGGAAAGACACTGTAAACTTTCCCCTCCTCCTCCGCCGCATCAGCTACTGCTACCACCATTATCACCGTCATTAAAAGCACAGATAATAAAAAATACTTTAATTATTATTTCTATCCTTACCCGAAACAATTTATTGCCCCTTTAAATACTCAATCCCCCCCGCCCCCCCCCCCCCCCCAAAAAAAAATAAATAAATAAAAATAAATTCCTCACAGTATTACAGAGTGCTCTTTCTTTACTTTTACTCTCAGGGGGAATTAAGGAGGGGTGGGGGAGAGGGTATTATTTTCAAAATTCTGGGCAGAATGTTTCATAATGGATGCTTTTCCTTTCTCAGGGGGAAGTTGGAAGGGGGAAGGGGGACCAGGGGGTATTCTTGTCACTGTTGTAGGGAGAAGAGGGATGACCGAAAAGACTATAATTTAATTCAATTAAATTCCGTTTATTCACAATATAAAATACAAGATATAATACAGTGTATAATGTGTACTGGGGATCACTTTAGAAAGCTACAAGCTTGTATAAAAAGCGGCCCATACAATAAAAATACAACAAAAATAAGTGCAAAATTAGTCAATTACAAAGAAAACAACAACATCAATTAAACATTAGAAAAATAAATAAAAAATAAATAAATGATGGATTGAACTATGATGCTTTTCCTTTCTCGGGGAAAGTTGGAAGGGGGAAGGGGGAAGGGGGAAGGGGGCCAGGGGATATTCTTGTCAGTGATGTAGGGAGAAGAGGGTTGACCGAAAAGACTATAATGGATATACGTGTGATGCTTTTCCTTTCTCGGGGGAAGTTGGAAGGGGGAAGGGGCCAGGGGATATTCTTGTCTTTGGTGTAGAGAGAAGAGGGATGACCAGAAAGACTATAATGGATATACCTGTGATGCTTTTCCTTTCTCGGGGGAAGTTGGAAGGGGGAAGGGGCCAGGGGATATTCTTGTCTTTGGTGTAGAGAGAAGAGGGATGACCAAAAAGACTATAATGGATATACCTGTGATGCTTTTCCTTTCTCGGGGGAAGTTGGAAGGGGGAAGGGGCCAGGGGATATTCTTGTCTTTGGTGTAGAGAGAAGAGGGATGACCAAAAAGACTATAATGGATTTACCTATGATGCTTTTCCTGTCCTTCAGCATAGCAAATCTCCTCTCTTGTTCTTCAGTCACTGTCTTCCACTGGGCCTTCATGCAGAAGTACTCGTCCCTAAAAAAAAGGAAACAATAAAAATCAAAAGGTGGTTGTGGTGTCCAGTCCATCATGGTTATTTGTTTGCTATCATTCACAGCCCCCATACAATCAGGCATCATCAGGTGTTCATTTATTAAAATCCTAAAAGTAGGACACTAAATATACTAAGTCATATATTTCGATGGTTACCAGTACAGGATCTACAGAGACCACATCGCTATTAAAGACCCTAACCTAAAAACGTCTTGACCCAAGCCTAGCCCCCAAAATAATATTCCTCTTCCGGAAGCCAAATGACTACCAACAAATAAAGGGGGTACGTACATGTATGTATCTCTAATGGATGAGGAGATCACTAAGATCCATTATAGATATGTACTTACCCCCAGTTCTTTATTACTGTACTGAACGTCCAAAATACATGAATATGATACGAGTATCATGTGTGTCAGCTGCCAGTAGAGGGCAGCATATAAGAATGCATGGGCATGCATATGAAATAAACAAATTGATTCTTCTTTTCCCTAATATTGTATTATCTTAGGCTTATGACAAAACCGGTATTCTGAAAACTCTCATAACTTTTGTATTATCTCTGAAAGTTTATTAACCTCTATCAGCTGGCGCGCCTTGCCACGCATTATTGATACGCGTTCGCGCAAGCAGAGGTCGAAAATATTTATTCTGAAAACTCTTTTCTTTTATCTCATCATAAAATTATCATAAATTCTACTCATATGCTGAGACAGCTATGGGGCTGTATTTTCCTTTTGTTATATCTTGTTTAAAAATATTTTAAGACATTTATTTGAGATTTTAAAGAGCTCCCTATGTTTGTTGTGTGCATAGGTGTGTGTACGTGCGAAAAAGTTAGAAAATGAGAGTGAGGGGGAGGAAATTCCATTGAAAATCTAACCATATGAAAATCCTATTCTTACAAAATTACTCTTTGACCAAAATATACAAATTTTTCTTGAACTTTGATTGAATCCCATGTGTGCGCGAAGCTAGTTAGATGCGCGCTTTTAAAGAACATGCGACGCATACACAATTTAACGTACTTTGATTGGCAGATTAACATTTTGTAACAACAATTTTGATTGGTTAACTCAGCAATAATGGGCGTGGTCAGAGAAAGAAAAGATACCCTTAAAACAATTTTCAGAATACCGATTTATGACAATTTTAGCGGTGTATTTAATATCTTATGGACTTATGACAAAAGATAATACAAAAGATAAGACAATTTTCAGAATACACCCCCAAAATACTTCAGTGGTTACAACCATTTAATTAGTCTAGCAACAGCTGCAGGCCCTTCATTGTACAGTACATCATCTTTTTATAATAAATCAAATAAAACAATTCTTAATTTTTGTTGAGCACTATCAAAGCGATTCAATTAAATTTTTGATGCAACAGGTTGATTTTTCTTTCAACTTTGTAGAAGGATAACAAATAATCGATGACACGTAAATTCAGAATATTAGCAAATATATAAGCCCGAGAGTTAGTAGAGTTAGACTACAAAGTGATAAGTTTTTCTTGCATCATTTCAATTCTTTATTACTGTGCACCTTCGAATTTCACTGACTGGATGTATGTATGTAGTATCCTTGTGGTTTATGGACCATTTTCCTGAACGTGATGATGCCTGCAAGAGGACAGTATCTTAAACACTTAACCCCTCCCGCCCCCCCCCCCCCCCCCCCCCCCCCCCGGGGGAGGGGGGGCACTCATGTATAATGTAAGACGGGTATGTGCCGCTTAAAAGAACCCCGTTTTCACACCCGATTGCCGCTCTAAAGATACCTGATTTTCAAAAATTGCCGCTCCATAGACCCCCGGAATGACTTGGCTAGGTAGTTAAGTAGCCTCAAGTCCATTATTCTTCTTCTAGTCAGCTCCTTGACCACCATTTGAGGGTTTCCGTAGGTCTTTGGTAGCTCCAAGTTCATGTATTTTGCCCGTATTTGTTAGTTTTAGTCTGCTCCTTAGTCCCCTTAACTCCCGTTTCAGAGTTTTTGTAGCTCCAAAGACCCTATATTTTGTGCTTGTAGTCAGCTCTTAAGACCCCTATTTCAGATTTCCGTGCGGCACACCCCCGTCAAAAAATAATTCGAGTGCAGCGCGCGCTACCCGTGGGGTATATATTCCCTTGCTTGCATTACATTTGTATCACACCTGACGAAGTGTTGCAGCGGCGCACGAAACGTCGTGATCTCTTAAGATTCCTTGTTGACCACATTGCGAGACAAACGAATATCACTAGCGATATCTTTTCCGATACCATATCCGCAATGAATAATATATTCACTATGTGTCATGTTGTTAATGCTATATTAATGACATGGATGTTTTTTAAAAATAAACTTACTCTTTCTTTCTTCTGATTGCCTGTCTCTCCTTGGTAGTGGAGTTCCATGGGTAGTACTGTAGGAGATACTTCCAGACCTCTTTCCGTAACGATGGGACCATACCCTAAACATTAGACAAAGATATTTCAACTGTAAAGGGGACCACCAGGCAAAGAACAACACAGGCTTACATGTTTTTGTACCGTTTGGTATTTGATTGGATGTCCAACACTTTGCAAAGGGTTGTGTAATTCATAAGCACTACGATTAATTACCACCACTTACGGAACCAACATGGCCTCATGGTTCCGTATGCGCCAATTCTATTCACGCGTACGTTCAGAGACAATAGAATAACAGAAGACTCGAACGTCCTAGACAATGGAGTAGTCTTTGTCTGCAGACCCATGAACACTTTCTTTAGTATGGTGATTAGTTTTCAAAGTATATAGTTTGTCTGGAAACCTACTCTTCTGAGCTTGTTGGTGGAAAGGAGTAATGGACTATGAAAACTATTATCTCTATTATTTTGGGATGGTGGTTCCCTTTAAGCTTTTAATATTCGCCACTATTCAAGCTTTTAATAATAACAATGGTAATGTTTTTTTATTTATATACCCTGTTCATCGGACACACACTTGCAATCAATCCGCACCTGACATGCACTTTCTGCTCCCTTCTGCTCCCAATGCATTCTGGCAGTCATGACACACACTCAAAATGCCTGAAAAACGGCATCCCCTTAGTTAAGCAGAGATGCCAACCTTTACATTCAGCTCTCAGGGAGGATTCATTAAGATTAAGAAATCAGGGATGTTTCTATCAATAGCATACAACAACATGGGAATAATCTTTCAAAAAATCAGCGAGGCATTGATATTTGTGTGGTTTGACTTATTAAAAACAAACAAATCTCAGGGCACCTCCCTGCAAATCAGGGAGGGTTGGCATCTCTGGGGGGTGTTTCACAAAGATCCTAAGTAGAACTAAGTTGGACTTAAAAACTATGGAAAGCCATTAGTTTCTTTGACATTTTTTTGTAAAAGTTCTTTTTATAAGGTATACAATGTTGATTCAAACCATTGACATTTTCTATTATTAAGGATATTTCATGTTCTTGATGTAAAAGTTATGAAAAGTCTAAAATACTTGCATATTTGCCTTTTAATGTATTTTATTCCAAGGTAACACATGGCTTTCCATAATATCTAAGTCGAACTTAGAGTTAAGTTCAACTTAGAATTTTTTGTGAAACACCCCCCTGATTTAGAAATGTGCATGTACATGTACTCACCCCTCTAAACACCCTATGAAGGACTCCTGCCACATTGGTTATCCTGCCCTCTTTGTCCATAAACGTCTTCCAGTCAGCCTCAGTCATCAGATCCATGCGTTCCACTTCTGGCCTGTCCCTTAGCTTGATCTGCAAAATTAAAAGGAATTGTGTAACTTTGTTGACATGTGCAGACACTGACGAAGGGTCGATAAAATGTGCATTTCTGTGATCTGATATGTCCACTGAGTAAACGAATGTCATATCGTCGGTGACATTACGTACCGGCGAATCTTCAAATTTCGGTCGATTTTTCGATTTTGAGTTTTTGGCATATTTTTGATGTCTATACCCAACTCTATCACATATCTGAATTTCAGTCTTCAAAATTCACGATATCATTGATTTTCAGAAATTGATATTCGAAAATAGAGACAAAATTGTGATAGAGTTGGGTATAGACATCAAAAATATGCCAAAAACTCAAAATCGAAAAATCGACCGAAATTTGAAGATTCGCGGTACGTATGAGCGTATGAGCGAAAAGACGTGATATTTGCGTATTCATTACACTTGCTTTGTACAAAGTTGAAAGTCTTCCAGGGAGACTTTTGAATCCGAACACTTGAATCATAAATATCTCTATATAACAAAAGAGAAATTTGGAAAATGTTTCTATTGGTAATACAAATACAACATGGTATGTGAGAACCGCTAGGGTTCTAAGTAATTTATGTCGATTTCAACATTGTAACTAGATCATTTTTACCCGTTCAGGACTGGTCCCGAAAATATTCTTTGCTTTGGTCAATGGAGAATATAATGTTGTAGCAAAATCGGTCCATCCTAAACAGGTTAACACATACAAACATTATTTTAATTTGGTATTATACCTGTGATTGTGAGATGAGTTCATATCCCTGTTCAGCCTGCAGGTTGACGCTCAGACCGTCCAAATCGGCCATTAGGTCTGCATATTCGTCGACGGGTCGGTGGACGTTGACGGGCAACAGAATGGCGTCTTTGAAAAAGTTTGTCACCTTTGAGAATCCGCCCATGGTCGCCGAGACGGGGTCTTTCATGAATTGCTGTAAAAATAATCATTACAATCGCAATTAAACTTATAATGTACTGTATGCCATACAATACAATTTAACACACGATCACATGGAATTTGGTTCCAACTCTATTTAATTCTATACCTACACTTACTTAATTAGAAAAAAGTAAATATATATCAAAAGACCAAGCTACAAATACAGTAACTTTGTTTATTTCAATCAAAATTTCTTGAATCTTTCAGATTTATGTTGTACCTTGTTGGTTGGCTTATGGCAACAGAAGAATGTCTCCGTAATTATGAACATATTTATGATAGAATTGAAAAACCATTCCTGAACATTTGCTAAATTGTAGTCAAAATCAATGGGCAGTAAGTATTAAATACAATCTAACATTTACTTTCATATTTTCTCAAGGTAAACAGCATTCTTTTCTTATGACACTAACACATAATCATTCAGAAGAAGTTTACAATGATATTGGAATGTGACTGAAATCTCAATTATCACTTTAACAACTGAAGCCAAACATTAACACATATCTAGGAAGATACTTACCGAGACCATGTGAGTTGATGTTTCCCCCAAAATCTGTAGCTCGTTGAATGAGCGGGAAAGGGCTGCCGTGTCATTGGGTGTCACAACATACAGGCGGGAATCGTTCGGCGACCTGTCATTTAAAAAAAAAAAGGGGAGATATAATGCTAACTGTTTCTTCTCATTAGGCATCCAGACAAAGAGACCCATGACATTCAAATACAATGGTTAATAAGTTACAAGTAATAGTACATGCTGTTTTTATTGTAGGATAGAAAGGACAAAATATTACTTGTGACCTAATAAACCATTTCATTTGAATGTAACCCCTTGACTCAGGGAACCGGGTGGGTTGTGTACAAAGTCTATAGGGATTTCAGAAACTCGAATGGAACAGGTTAATTGGACATGTATGAAGAGATAATATTACCGTATCTCAGGTGGTGCATGACAAACATCAACGTGCTAGTGAAATTCCTCAGGTGTGAAACAGTTTTACTAGTAACTGGTAACTTCTGTCCTAATGTCGATTAAGCTGATAAATCATTTCAAACGAAGGGAAACAGACAAGAAATATATAAATGAAAATGACAAAGAAAATTGGGCTTCCTCTGGATTCAAACCCGAGACGTCTGTATTGCGTCTAAATAAATGTATAATACCAGCCATTGAGATCAACTTACTTGGTGAGCATGACATATCTCTCGATGAGGTGGATGAGCTGGGAGCTGCCACCGTCGTGGAAGTGCAGCGGCGGCATCGACACATTGTCCTTGAGCTTGAAGACGAGGTACGACCAGCCGAGGTTCTGCTTCGACCTCCTAATCGTCTTGACTTCGGTGAGAGAGAAGCTCATGGAGTATTTGCTTCTGCGCGGAGCGGTGCCACCAGATGTTGGTGGGTTCACGACGACGTTTTCATCTTGGGTGAAACAAGAAAACAATTGCGTCACTAAGTCACAGTTTGTATAGATAAAGGGATTAATATTTTGAAAAGTGAACAGTTCACATTAAAATAAAATTTGGGAACCAGTGAATTTAATTTCCTGACTACCAAATATTTTGAGCGAATTATGGTGTAGCCCTGCAAAAACTTTTTGATACCTGTAGGAATATTTCAGATAATTCAGTCTGACAAAGTTTGCAGGAACTAACAAATGTTCAAAAGCCTTACCGAAGGTAACTTAACAGATTGTTTTGATCGTGTAATCATGAATTCTAAAATGTAAATGAACATGATAATAATACACAGTTTTTTATATAGCGCATATCACATTGCAAATGCACGTCCCTATGAGCTGTATTATTAGCCTGGTCGTTACTGGTATGTACAGTTCAAACCCGCACAATTATAATTATTATAATTATTATAATTCAGATGCCTGTACTTGGATTGCTGCAATCCCTTTGGTAGCTGTTTTGATTGGTTTGTTTTTTGTTTTGATTGTGTATAAATCAAGAATTCTAAAATAAATGTACATAATTCAGATACCTGAATTTTGGTTGTTGTGATTCCTTTGGCAGAGCTCTGTTAACATCTTGTTTTGATTATCTTATCATGAATTTTCAAGGGACACTATAAATCTGGGGCCCATTTCATGAAAGGGTCTTAGCTAATACCGTCTTAACTGTCACGTGACTGTGACTGAAATGTCAAAGTTATACCAAGGTTGTGTATGTACGGAGATAAGACCCTTTCATAAAACGGGGCCCAGATACCTGAACTTTATTTGCTGCAGTCCCTTTGGTAGCTGTTTTGATGCTGTTTTGATTGTGTAATTGTGACGTTGGATTACGGAATGGGTGTAAAGTCGGAGTGGGACTTTAGTACATAGAGCCTCAAAATCATACAAAATTATATTTGGCTGAAAATTTCAAATTTACGGAATTTGATACTTACATGTGTCATCTACATTCTCTGAAAATTTCATGTCGTAATTCGATTGTTTTATACCGAAAATAATGATTTTTCTGAGCAACCTTCATTTTGGTTTCGACCTGAAACTCGGTTTATCCTCGCTGGCTGTTCATGATCGATCGATTGTGATTCTATGAATGCACGTGACGCCGGACCGCTGCATGCGAGCTAGCTGCGGGCGGAAAGCGCTGTGATTGGTCAGACTGACCTGAATAGAGTTGTACTGGGTACGTTGTATTATTTCCTGGTAGCGTGCGCGACCTACTGTATAATACCGCATTGAATCGCGCCTTGTTATGTAAATTCTGTAGCTAGCTTTTCCTCGCATTATCAAAGCGCATCGTGTGCAGCCTACCGCATCCTACTGTATTGAATCGCGC
>JBAMJV010006325.1:0-78084 GCA_037951105.1 Echinarachnius parma | reverse complement strand
CATACACTGTTAAGAAAACTAACATTATTAATATATCCGACCCAACCGCCTCGGTCCTCGATACCCGCCAACACAACCAGTTGTCTTGGTCTCAATTTGTTGACAGACACCCCCCCCCCCCCCCCCCCTCTCGCCATAAAAAAACCTGGGTACGCCAGTACAGTCTGATGTTTGTGGTTGTTTTGCTTGCCATTCCAAGGGGGGGGGGGGGGGGCCTATAATGCATTTAGGTTTCCCAGAATATTCAGATTCAAGCATCGACTGTCGACTCTGCTCCCCCATCAATAGACTGAATCACTCATCAATAAAATACACATCGGAGAAGATAGTAGTAGTACTACTACTACTACTACTACTACTACTACTACTACTACTACTACTACTACTACTACTACTACTACTACTACTACTACTACTACTACTACTAGTACTACTACTACTACTACTACTACTACTACTACTACTACTACTACTACTACTACTACTACTACTACTACTACTACTACTACTAATAATAATAACAATGATAATCGCGAGTGCAACTACCTTGTGCAAGTATACTCCTAGGAGGTTCTACACAGTATTGGAAGAAGAAGTCAACAATAATAACCCTCCCCATCTCCTCCACCCCAGTTTTCAAAACAGATCTACGCCAAGAGCATGCGTAGTGTGTTTGTAGGAAACGCACTGAGTGTGTTCAACTACATGCGTGCATGGTATAGGATCGCAGAGAGCGTGTCCAGAGCGTGTGGAGATCGTGTCGAGAGCGTAGAGCAAATGGCCTCGTCTCATTGTTATGAGCTATTGTTAAAGATACACGGAGCGTGCACAGTGAATAGCTCGGAAAGCGTGGCCAAAGCGTACGGAGAGCGTATTAAGGTCGTGGCAAGAGCGTGAACGTGCTACCATTGTCATTAATTGCTCGATTTGTCGGCGCTTCCCCTGCGCTTTGATCAAAATGTTTTTGTTTTTTTATAAGTACGAGAACGCAGAGAGAGCGTAGCTTATATGTGACGGCACCATTATGGTGCCGTCAGACCGGGCTACGCTCTAGCCACGATCTAGACAATAGCTGATCACAATCGCTGGAATGTATCTGCAAAATGTCTTTTGTCCAATGAGGATCTGAATGGGAGGATTATCGCACATAGGTGAAAGGATAGCCTCTCATGCATGGACATACAATGGCTCCCTGAACAAAAGAGTAGGTCGCCGAAGACCCACGCTCTCTTTCGACATGTTGAAAACGGACGTGGGTCTTCGACGACCTACTCTTTTGTTCAGGAGCCATTGTATGTCCATGCATGAGAGGCTATCCTTTCACCTATGTGCGATAATCCTCCCATTCAGATCCTCATTGGACAAAAGACATTTTGCAGATACATTTCAGCGATTGTGATCAGCTATTGTCTAGATCGTGGCTAGAGCGTAGCCCGGTCTGACGGCACCATTAGCGACACAGAGAGCTTTAATTTGAAATATAAATCACTAAAAATGGTCCACAGATGAGGCCACACCAATCTTGCAAAGACACGACACAAATTAGTTTTTTGCGGCGTCCAGTACTCACATGGAGACTGCCATGTTTACATTTTTGTGCAGACCCCCAGCAAAGATGTGACGTTATGTTGGACTTCAAAGCTAAATTTCCATTCATGATCATGTTGGAAGAAGAGCCAATGTTGTCTTTGTTGAAACACAGGCCACTACCAAACGTATATCTAAACAGAAGAGATATTAACAAACGACTATTCGAGACGGGAACGTGTGGAAATGTGACTAAATGTGGTTATTTAGTCAATTAATATCATAGCTTTTAACGGAATTGTCAGAGGTTGCCAATGCCATGGTGACAATTGTGTATGCGTGAGCATGAACGTGCACACTATACTGCAGAACTTGTCTGAATCTCAGTGTGCCGTCACACTAGTAGTAGTAGTAGTAGTAGTAGTAGTAGTAGTAGTAGTAGTAGTAGTGATAATAATCATAATGATTGTTAGTATGCAATTCAGACAAATGTAATTTGGAAACATAACTTTTGGAGAACTGGGTGTGTGTGTGTGTGTATGTGTGTGTGTGTGTGTGTGCGTGTGTGTGTGTGTGTGTGTGTGTGTGTGTGTGTGTGTGTGTACGTGTGTGTATTTGTGAGTGTGTCTGTGTATATGTGGGTGTGTGTGTGTGTGTGTGTGTGTGTGTGTGTGTGTGTGTGTGTGTGTGTGTGTGTGTGTGTGTGTGTGTGTGTGTGTGTTTGTTTGTGAGTGTTTGTATCCCTCTCCTGAAACATGTAACGCCATGTTTTAGCTACAAATTTAGTTTATTCTCATTTGATTTCCCGGACATGCTATCATCATCATGGAGTCTATGGAGGATGCATGTTATACAAGAATTAGGCCATCCGGAATGGGTTAATGTCCACCCGTCCACCTGTTCTCTTGTGAAAACGTGATCTATTGAAATGCTGTCTATTGATGAGTGATTCAGTCTATTGATGGGGGAGCAGAGTCGACAGTCGATGCTTGAATCTGAATATTATGGGAAACCTAAATGCATTATAAGCCCCCCCACCCCTTGGAATGGCAAGCAAAACAACCACAAACATCAGACTGTACTGTCGTACCCAGGTTTTTATGGCCAGAGGAGGGGGGGGGGGGGGGGTGTCTGTCAACAAATTGAGACCGAGACAACTGGTTATGTTGGCGGGTGTCGAGGACCGAGGTGGTTGGGTCGGAGATATTAATAATGCTAGTTTTCTAAACAGTTTATGAACATCGTGGTTTTGCGACCGTTTTTTTTTTTTTTTTTTTGGGGGGGGGGGGGGGGGGGTGGGGGGACGTTGGGAACGTGTCGCCGAGATTTTGGACAAAACAATCATATAATTGCGGGAAATATGTGTTCATAATGGGCAATTCCACGGTAACGGAAGGACATTCAGACGCAATTTCTGAAATTAAATCAAATAATTCCAGGATCCTGCTTATGATTCATCATCGTAAATTACACTTCTTAGACTCTTGGCGGGACACCTTTGATTTCCTATTTTTATTTTTATTTTTTTACATTACGTTTATTAGATATGGACACTAATGAGGCCGGTAACGGAAGGACGGCAAAACGGACATGGATTTTCAAGTTCTTTAGTTATGATCCAATCTCTGTGAAGTTAAGAGGACTATCATGTTATATTGGCTCATAGTCCATTCCCTAATGTTCAAGGAGTATTACAACACTTATTTGAAACAAATTAGTATATTGGTATATTAATTAAAAGAAGTTAATTGCTTCACTGTTCGGTAACGGAAGGACAGTAACGGAAGGACAGAGTTTTTGATTCATTAAAAATATACTTTAGGGCTCTCAAAAGACTGAAATTATCACCTGAACACACATTGTGATATCCAATCATCCAATTTGATACCTTACAACAGAAAAATACCAGAAAGGATTGCAACAAATGAAGAAAATCTAGAAATAGGCACTGTGTAGTCCCATGTGTATAGGTTCATGTATGGTGTCTGTTTCTCCTATCAGGAGACGCCCAATATTTTGTTTTATCATGTAAACTGAAAGATATCATTATGTGATCATGATTTATTTAAAAATAATCCAGAAAAAACCAACAAGATCAGAAAATAATCCTCATTTGATTGTTCCACTTTTGGCTCATTTGGCGTGGAATTGCCCTAATGCATACATAGGGTGTGCGTATGTCCCCATTCATTGGAGCCTCAGATTATGACACTTGTGTGAAAAGATATCCTCCCATGCATGGACATACAATAGCCCCTGAACAAAGAGTAGATCGCCGAAGCCCCAAGTTCGTTTTTCAACATGTCCAAAGCGAACGCCGAGCTAGCTACGTCCTGCTCTTTTGTTCATCGAGCTATTCATGGAAGGATATCTATTGACGCATGTGAGATAATCTTCCCATTCATTGCCCACTGCGTTGCCAATTTTCTAATTTAACTTGGTCGCCGCGGGAGCGGCGCCAGAGCGGCCGAGAAAAGTGTACGATCTAAACAATAGCGAACAATGAACGCCGCTCTCCACACGACCTGAACACGCTCTCCCCACGCTTCCAATTTTATGAATGGGGATTAGGAGCGGCGCGAGGTCGGCGCGAGAGCGTAGCTATATGTGACGGGGGTATCACTAGCATTCCCTCCAAAATAGCTGCATTGATACCGAACTACGATACCAATATTCCTTCCTATGATTTGGAAAGGGGTGTCATTCCTCTTTGTCGTACAAAACAAAGGCTTGTATAGTGACTAAACTGCTTACACGTATTGCTAGAGTTACAGTTTTAAGAAATGCAAGTTTGTCATTTACCCCACTATTTCACCTAAACAATTGAGCTGTAGTATCAAGATGACACTGTTTCCCCGTCTAAAGCCTATGTAGTTGATGTTGCAGTGAATCATATCAGAATAATAAATGCTCGTGGTCTAAATTATGCTTCGTTGGGGCGGAAATAAATACACGACTTCTGGTATAATTATTATCTATATACCATGATATTTCTAAGTATAACTACTGAATTAAAAGTCACAAAAAAAAGTAGCCATAAGGATGGATTGCGAGCGCGTACACCCTCGTTCTGACTAGAAAATAAGTACTATCATGTTTAAAGGAGAATTCCGGACGAGTTTAAACAAAATACAGTATATTGGAAATAAATCTAGGGATGTGCTTGAATATTTTCAGGATTTGACTCTCTTTGGTTGATTTCGAAGAGATTTTTCCAATGTCATTAGCTCTGAGGATATAATTCAATTTATTGCACACAATCATGAGACCCTTAAGTAGCACCCTCACTTTGCTCAATTTCTTGAGTAGGCTTGAATCCGGTGCCACTGCATTGTGATCACTGCATGTGTCATTCATAATAGCCGGTCATGCAGAGCCAGCAAATTCAATAACCACGTTTACAGGACTTTGTGTCTATTCAAATTCCAATGAAAACCAAACGTGTTACAATTTCGGGCAGGCAAGTATTTTCAAACGGTTCAACAATGCAGTAATGCTCAAAGGCACGGTTGAGTGGCGCATCGTGGACTAAACTATTCATGATCGAGCATTGTATTGGTCCGATCAAAAGAAAACATTCGCTGCAGTGTAAAAACATAGATACCCAGCTAGCCACCTGACGTTGGGCCGATGTCGGAATTTGGTTGCCGGATGTCGGCATATCGCCGTTGGCTCGAGGTTAAAATGTCCGCCAGCCCAACATCGTCACGACGTCATTTTTGTGATATATTGGCATAACGTCATTTTCCGACAATGGCCCAACATCATCTCATGACATGATGTTGGGCCATTGTCGGAAAATGACCTTATGCCAATATATCACAAAAATGACGTCGTGACGATGTTGGGCTGACGGACATTTTAACCTCGAGCCAACGGCGATATGCCGATATCCGGCAACCAAATTCCGACATCGGCCCAACGTCAGGTGGCTAGCTGGGTAGGCGCATAGTGAGGGTCGCACGTCACAAATTGGTGCATTGTGGGATAGAACAAGCTCGCTCGCGAATTTGTGTCATTAGAATTTCAAAGCCAATTATAAGAACCCACAATCATACTTTTTTCATACAAAATTGTGTTTATTGACCTAGAATATCTGTCTTTCAATCATTAGAAGCTGAAATCGTGTGGAAGTCCACTTTAACATGTTTTTGAAGAAGAAAACAAAAACTTAACACATAATTAATAATTTGATTCTAAATGCTAAAATATAGGCGGTGTAATTTTTTTTCGTTTGCTCCGATTTTTAATGAAGATACGTCATTAAACTAATAGTTAAAATGCTATTTGGCTAGACCAATCAACGTCAGTCCAAAAAACGTCACGTTTCGCCGGCAATCAAAAATCATGGCGCCACTCAGAGCATACATAATGAGTCTGGGATATCAAAACAAAAACTATAGTCACTCTTCAAAAGAAATAAAGGAAGGGATGATTTAGGGACATTTGGGATGTGTGAAAATAGGTCTTACTACACAGTTTGCCTTGTGTTATGCGTTTTGGTTCGCTTTTTAAGATAAGAAAACAGATTTCAGCAACAGATATGTCTTTCCTCTTCACACAATTCTTCTTTCCTATTTCAGTTTATACATAGAGCAACTACCAGGGCTCCTTTGATACATATTATTTTGTAAGATAAATTTCCTTTTTGCAGGGCTTTTTCGAGTACTACACTCGCTTCTCTTTCGAGACAAAGAAGATCCGAGTGAATGTCGGAAAGGCCGAGAACAGGGCGAGATCTTCAGAGCCTATCTTCATTGAAGGTAAGTTTTAAGGGCACTTTTAGGATTGTTAAAGGGGAATGAAACGCTGACATTTGTGCATACTGTAACTGATAAGTGCATACTTCCTGTCACTTCCTTTTCCTATATTTCCTCATGGGTATATGATATATCTCACTAGCTGTAAATTTTGTCGAGCGAGAATAAAATGACATTTGAATCTACCCTCGGGTTACACGGGTTACGTTACCACTGATATAGCAGCAGATACAACAGTGGTTGCAGAAAGCATGTTAACTGACCCGCCCTTTCTTCAAGATCCGATGTATGTCCGCCATGGTCAATATCGAAGATTTTAAAATCCTTAAAATTGGACTAAACTTGAAATGGCACATTTATTCACCGTGACATCATTCCTGCGATTTAACTTTCTCCTTAAATAGGGCTGCAGTCGTAAGGCCCATTTGCACTAATATCTGCTGCCGCCAATCATGTGATAGGCATTCGTGCCAGGCGTTTCTTACATTTAGATCCTGAGGCCTAGTCAAAATTAATGCATATCATCTGTTTCTATAACTTATTTGTCCACTATGTACAATGTTTATGTTTTATATAATATTTTTCTCGAAATGTCCTTCCTTTCTATGCAGACCCGATTGACAAAGACAACGTAGCGAGTCGTCTCGAGGGCGGACATTTAACGCATGTGCAGAATCTTCTGCGCAATGCGCACAAACTCTTGACAAAATCCGGAGGGAACTGGGAAGCAATCATGGGTAGGAAATAATTACATCGGCCCTGAAGGAACAACATTATGACTTTTGTTGCGACAGAAAATGTGCGATCATAATAAATATTTGTCATAAATTTACGGTACAGTTGAGACCGCTGTTAATTTTTTCCACAGAAATGTTAAGATTCATTGTAGCTTAACCGTTGATATGGTTTATTCAATTAGATCTTTAAAGTGGTCATGATTAATAATTTCTCATTTTAAGGGAGTGTTCGCCTTTTGCAAGCCAACTTTTCAAAAGTTGCGAAGTTATGCAGGTGTCATATGTATGACGCACCTCTTGACCCTCGGGAAAGGTGCGTCATGGATGCGTCATCTACTCCCATATTGATGACGCACAGTTTCTTCATGGAAGCAAAAGGTCAGTCACAGCACTGACCCATGTGTGTGTCATAGTCAGTCACAAGGTCCGTCAATAGGACCAATAGGACCGTCATTTTCATGAAATGGTGCGTCACAATTTTGACTAAAATATATATGCGTCAATGTGAGTCACTTTTTCTGACGGAAGGTGCGTCATGGTTCATGAAAGGGTGACGCACATCGGAACAATGACTTACCTTTCCCGGGAGCCAAGAGGTGCGTCATACAAAATAAATGACACCTGCATTATTGTTTTATATGAAAGAAAATATAATTTCACAGCTTGCTTGAAAATATCAGGGCTTGAAATATCATTTTCGTGGAGGTAAATTTAGTGTAATACCACATATAATAAAAGCGACGGACCGTCGTTTATATTGCATTTCGAGTTTTCGCCCGTGCAAAATGTCGATTACGATCGCTGCCGATGTAGTGGTCCTATGAGTCCGTCGCGAGGATAGTCTGGCCGGACAATCTCCGCCCGCGAGCTGTGTCTCCCCTGCTTATTATGGCTGAGGGGGACGAATCTCGCTCGCGGGGATTGTCCGCCGCAACGAAAAACGCTGGCGTGCTGCGTCTCCTTTGGCGTGATCGAACTACGGCGTAAGCGAATACTAAACATAATAACTCAGAATCGTAAAACTTACTTATATTTTATTTTCCATTTCGAGACCATTTTCGGGGCATACCTAGACATTACAATCTGTAGTCTATGAAATACCTTTACAAGAATAACTGCAATATTCTTGTAATATTATGCTAAATTAGTTAAACACATTTGTTGGCCGATATTATGGTTCGATGAATGGATGATTTCTATACATTCGTTTTTATTCGGAGAATCCAAATTACAGGGTTTTTCGATCTGAAATTGTATGTGGGTTTTACGATCATCCTGATCCGTCTACAGGAAAATATTCAGACGATTTGTAAATAGCGGACACTCCCCTTATTGTAAACGGATCGATTATTTTTTGTCAACACATTTTCCATTTATTACATGTACAACGATAGCCGCTGTACAAACGGATGACAAACTGATGTTTAAAGGCAATTCAAATCCTGGAGGTGTTTCACAAAGATCCTAAGTTGAACTTAACTCTAATGACTTATAAAGGGAGGAAAGCCATTTGTAGCCTTGGATTAAAATATATTCATAAGCAAACATGCAAGTATTTTAGACTTTTCATACATTTTACCCTAAGAACATGACATCTTCTTGATAATATACACATATAATGATTTGAAACAACATTTTATGCCCTTTTAAACGACTTTTACAAAACAGATTCAATAAAACTAACGGCTGTCCATACTTTTTAAGTTCAACTTAGAGTTATGTTCAACTTAGGATCTTTGTGAAACACCCCCTGGGAAGATAAAAAAGATCGATCAACAGTTTACGATCGGGACTGAAAGAATTTTTAAATTGTTATGTTAAAGCGGTAGTTAAGTTTTGGTATAGAGGGCGCTGCACGAAATATTTGTTGTGAGATAATGAAAAACTGAGGGTGAAATTTGAAAGAGCATACAATTTTAATATCAGAATGAACTTTATTTGATCAAAATCGGTTCAGAAACGGCTAAAATATCAATAAATATATCCGATCGTAATAAATCTGGGGCCCAGATATATTAAATGATAAAACAAAACAATAAAACAAATTCTTACACTTCCAAAAATTTTCAAAAAGAGATTTTAAATAGTTGTTGATGATCGCTCTATTTGATCATCATTTCAGCAAAACATCACATGCATAATTTTTTATGAAAAATGGCTGAAACCAATGCCTTTAGAGAGCGCCCTCTTGTGTTTTAATGGCTCTTTTTAAATGATAATAGGCTTTTTACTTAGTCGCTTGTAACTTTCTATACCTTTCGAGCACGGTGGAGTTATAACTATTAGTTTGTAGTGTTATTGTGCAGGTTTTGGTTACTAAACGCTATACTACCCCTTTAAACAATTGTTTAAGAACTTTTAGATTGTTTGAGTTCCACTTTCTATGTTAATCCAAGTAGTGTTATATCGGATAGAAGCATATACAGGGTGGCCCAAAAAAAACGGAACGGGGCACTTCCCAAAATATAATAACACAATGTTTATGTTCATCGGATAGGGTGTCCTTTCCAATGAAAAACGATACCAAGAACAGTAATTTTGGTCAGGTCGTTTTTGTTTAAGGACGCAGTGAGTGAGACCATGTCAGGTGCCGATTTATGTCGATTTCGACCTAGTCAATGCCTGTTTAACCGCACTCCTTGCCCGTAATACCATTCAGCGACCATGTCCATTCTCACGGCTGAGTGCACACTAACAATAGTGCGCGATGCTCAACGATATGAACGGCGGTTAGTGCGATTCATCAAGCGCTGGCTCAATACAAATTGACAAAAAAGAGAACCTGACATGGTGTCACTCACAGCGCCCTAAAACAAAAACTACACGACCAAATTGACTGTTCTTGGTATCGTTGTTCATTTGAAAAGACACTCTATCCGATGGACATAATACATTTGTTACTATATTTTGGGAAGTGCCCCGTTCCGTTTTTTTTGGGCCACCCTGTATAGGTTAAAGCCTTAAGCAGCTTACTTGAAAGTATCGTTTCATACTGCTGATACTTCATGTAGTTAGCAGTTTGTTTGTTCGTGTATAAACATCGTTTCAACCATTGTTTTAAAAAACAAGGACTTCGATAACAAATCATAATGAGTGTTAATTTATCGTACAGCTACATGGAATTTCTCAGAATTATACTAACAATTTCACTATTTATCTTTAAAGGAGAATTCCGGACGAGTTAAAACAAAATACAGTATATTGGAAATAAATCTAGGGATGTGCTTGAATATTTTCAGGATTTGACTCTCTTTGGTTGATTTCTAAGTGATTTTTCTAATGTCATTAACTCTGAGGAAATAATTAAATTTACTGCACACAATCATGAGACCCTTAAGTAGCACCCTCACTTTGCTCAATTTCTTGAGTAGGCTTGAATCCGGTGCCACTGCATTGTGATCACTGCATGTGTCATTCATAATAGCCGGTCATGCAGAGCCAGCAAATTCAATAACCACGTTTACATGACTTTGTGTCTATTCATATTCCAATGAAAGCCAAACGTGTTACAATTTCGGGCAGGCAAGTATTTTCAAACGGTTCAACAATGCAGTAATGCTCAAAGGCACGGTTGAGTGGCGCATCGTGGACTAAACTATTCATGATCGAGCATTGTATTGGTCCGATCAAAAGAACACATTCGCTGCAGTGTAAAAACATAGATAGGCGCATAGTGAGGGTCGCACGTCACAAATTGGTGCATTGTGGGATAGAACAAGCTCGCTCGCGAATTTGTGTCATTAGAATTTCAAAGCCAATTATAAGAACCCACAATCATACTTTTTTTTATACAAAATTGTGTTTGTTGACCTAGAATATCTGTCTTTCAATCATTAGAAGCTTGAAATCGTGTGGAAGTCCACTTTAAGCTAAGCTTGCATGTTGCATACAAGTTTCTTTAAATAAGCGTACATGCAGTGTACACTATTGTTTAAAAAGTAGTGTTTAATGAATATGATCGCGATTATTTACGATCCAATTTACGCACATTTTTTATCTTTGTAATAAAATCGGGTGTGTACCTGATCTTTGATGTAACTGTTTTGTTAAAATATTGATATTTCACTCTCCAGCTCTAACGTACATGTATGTTTACATTAAGTTTTGAACGTATGCGAACCTGTACATCCTTGTTCAAAAAGGATATTAAAGAATATGATCGCGATCATAATTGAGGGTTTCTCGGCCAATTTCATACTTTTCTCACCCAAATTCTCTCAAGGGTTATACAAATTCACGCATTTCGTGCTTACGGGCGAATTCGGTCCTTCAAATTCATTTCAAATTTCTTTCTCAGATAAATGTACAGTATTATGTTGAATTGTTAGTATTTTCGTGGTATTTCATCTACTAGCACTCATAATTACCTAAATTAGTTTTTAATATTATCATGTAATCATTCAATTATATTGTAGCATTTATCGTATCATTTCGTAAATATTCGCGCATATCGTTTGTTTTACATACGTATTTTAAACATTTGGTTACATTTTGGGGTATTTCATGAATTTTATCAGAGAGCAATCTATAATGAATAATTTCTGAATCAGATGGTATGTTAATCATACAATTACATTGCAGAATATTGTCATTTTGGAAGTATTCGTGCATACAATTGTTTCGTTTCGCAGATAGCTGTAGTTTTAAATAATATATGAAATTGGATTTCATGAAAGTTCGTTAAAGGCGATGTTTATCATAATGCGTTATTATACATGTAATATATACATATAATCTAATTAAAATATAATTTTCATAATTCAGTTCCATTCTAAAATATTCTAACCTTTTGGAATTTCGTGCATATAATCAAATTTGAAATTTCGTAAACATCGTCGGATTTCATGAATTTTAGATAGATTTTTAATTAGTTCAAATCATCATGATGTTTCTTTTAGGTGTAGTCTATCAATTCGTATCATTTTCGAAGTATTTTCGAAGTAACTTACAGTGGCATGCACCACAAAACGACCGTTATGTCGTGGTCTTAGTTTCTCTGTTATTAGCTGAAATAGTCAAATCTGGTTTAAAATATGAGATTCATGATTCTTTTTATTTTATCTTATTATACCTTTTGTGAAAGTTTGATTGTCATAAATCATGTTTGAATATGTCTTTTCATCGAATGAAAATTATCAGATTACAGCGCTTGAATGGACGCCAATCTTTGAAGAGGCCTGTTTCTCCCTTGTTTTAAAATTGCTTCAGCCATTTTCCTTATCTTCGGCGCTTATTCTCCGAGGGTTTACCTTGTCTGAATATGATAAATAATTTACCATTTTAAAGGTAATGAATTCTACTGTAATGTCATGTGAAAATCAGCATGATAATTTTCTCCGACTTATTGGTCGTTTTGTGGTGTAAGGTCACGTCATAAGCAGTACTGAAATTTCATTCAGATATCATTCAAAATTACTAACTTTCTCAATCAGTTTCATGTTACACTGTATTATGAGTCAAATTGTTCCAATCACAATTGACATGCATGTTTCAGCCCATTTAGTCTCACTATATAGAGTTTATACACAATGTACCATGCTTTTTAAAATTATTGTTGCGACACATGTAAATTATGTATACATGTTGAGTCTCTGGAAATTGCTTCTCGTAAGCATGGTAAGCCAGCGGCAATCTATTCAATTTTGTATAGGCTTGTCACATGCTATTATAGTCATGTTTTTTCTCATTTGTTATGAAATTGATAAACTGAATGGAAGTGATTGAACTGTAGGTTCTTATATGGGAGAGTAGTAACTATGTTGACAAATTCACAATCTGATAAAGGGTTTTAAAAATGTGTATTTCTGTGATCCAATATTTCCACTGAGTGATGTTAATTTAATTATTATGAGACGTCAACCAGGTCCAGGTTGTCGTGCGGAATCCCGACAGCAACAAGGAGATCACTGTCGACATCAGCAGGAAGGACCTCGTCCAGACGCTGAAGATGGAGGTCCAGAAATGGACCGCGTTGATACCCAGCCAACAGAACCTGATCTATGTTGATGGTGGGTCAACCCTGGAAGACATGAAAACCCTGGAGTACTATGACATTGGAAACGAAGCGACCATACAGCTAACAATTAGGTCCAGGGGAGGGGATAACATTTAGATATAACTGCAATTATCTAATGCCTTTTATCTTCAATTTCAAATGTACCATCTGTTGTGAAACTCACACTACAAAATATACAAACATATACTGTAATTAAATTTGAAACCGAAAATTTACTTTTTCTTTTAATTTTTCGTTTATAAATGGAGAGACTTAAAGGAATGTAGTAGCATTGTCTAAATAAACAAAAAATTACTTAGAACTCTAGTGATTCTCTTATACCTTGTTTTATTCGTATCTGCAAAGAAAGCATGGAATATGTTTTTATTTTTCTAATTTCTCTTTCGTTAAGTAGATATTTACGATTGAAATGTCCGGATTTTTAGTTATCTACTAGAAAGTTATAACTGTGTACAAAGTCAGTGCAATAAGTTAGCGAATATCACTTTGCATTTCGCTTATTACTCGGTCATAACATTCATTTACCGTGGACTTTTCACACATCACTCTGTGGACATATCGGATCACAAAAATTAAAATTATACCAACCATAAATCAGTATTTCCACACCATAACAGGATTACTATATAAATTTTACAGTGATAACAGTGCTTGAATAAAAAAAATAATAACAGTCATCCAACGTTTATACACGTGTATACACGGCTATTGAAACGAGAAGCAAATTTAAAAAAATTGTATTTCTTCCACTTTATATTATCATTTATAGGTCTTAATCATGTTAATTGGGTTCCATCGTATATACAATAGTAATAATGTTTATCTCAATAAGACTCTTAATTTTTGTATTGAATCCTGGAACGGTATTTCCATCAACATATTTGAGTATATTAGAAGGTTTCAACCATTGCTCTCAAGTGAACGTATACATGACTATATCAATGCAAATTACACAGTTTGATATTGTCGTATAGCTACATAATTCTCAAAATGCTGCTAAAATTTTAACTCGTTATCATTTAAATAACGGTACATATCAATTTGTACTTTTAAACGGACGTGCATAATTAGTGCTCATCATTTCGCTCATTTGAGCGCGATAATTTGCAATCAAATCGCGTACACGTACCTGATCGTGGGTGTAACTGTACTTTGTTAAGATACTGATAAATATTTCGCTCTCCAGGTTTTTTATTGTATGTTTTTACTTTTAAAAATATGCGAACCTGTACATGGTTGGTTTTCGATCATTTGAGCGCAATCTTTTGGGATCAAATCGGGCGTGTACTTGATCGCGGGCGTAATTGTATTTTTTAAGGAATCAGTGCATTTAGTTTAAAGTCTGGCCAATACTAAAGTTCTACTACTGTATATGAAGTAAATAGATGACATCATTGTGAACGGTTCAATCGAACCAAATATTTGCTCTAGACATGCAGTAGTCAATGTAAAAAACATGCCCTCAACATAAAAGTTAAAAAAAAGAAATTCTATAGAAAGCATGCTTTAGGAAAAATCATTGAGGCCATTGTGTCAATGAGTCGTTAGACTTAGTCAAATTAGACTCAGTTTGAGACAGTTTGGAGTTTGGAGGACATATTGGAGATTTGAGATAATATGCAAATTAGAGCTAATTAAGCATACAAACACACACGCCCACTAACATTGACACAGACTTATATGCATACAAACGCACACACAGACACATTATTACATACATTACAAAAACATATAAACACACATACACTCCCACAGAAAAACAAATTATATACTGCCTGTTTTCATGTTGTATCAGTACTTCCAATATGATCAGTAGCTATTAGAACATATTGTAATCTATAGATTTTCCACCCCAAAAATATATATCTTGAGTTTCATTGGTAAATTGTTTGTGTATTTTGATTCTTAGTAAGTCATTGCAGGTAGAACATGGACCTACTATATATGGACATATTTAAATGTTTTATTGTTAACTTAGTTCATATAGACAAAGAAAGCACTAGATAATATTTATCAAAGATATTTCTCATTATTAAAATGTAAAGTTCGTATGTCGTATTTCAAGCAGTTTTTACTTTGTTTTACCCTGTTTATAGATATACAAAAATGCCATGGTTTCAACTATTATTTGTATGTAGGCAATACAAAATAGTACAGAGCTAAAACAGAAATAACTACAACAAACATTTCAGCAAGAATTTAAAATTCTTGTTTCGAAAGAGCAGATTTGCTACAAAAACCAAATCATACTTGTGTTCAAAATGTTTATAGACAATAGACATGTTTATGTCCATGTCTAGTAGATCCAATGTAGTTATGCTGCTAGATTATCAATGTAGATAACAATCTGTCAAAGTTTTTCTGCTTTTTAAGAACAAAATATTGCTAGTTTTTCATGCAGTTTTGAAATAAATGGATTACCGGTAGGTAAAACTATACACACATGGTTTCCTTTATTTTGGATTGATTGTGTACAACTGTATGCTTGTTCGATGTGATCGATTTTGATTTTTAAAAAATGTTATTTTGATAATCAATATTGTCGCTTTTTTCAACCAACTAAAAATCCAATGGTTCACAGTAAATCCAGAACATAATTATTTCCTTACAGACATGTTTACGAATCAAGTTCTTTATATAGATATATCAACAAGTAATTTAGTAAATGCTAAATTTGTCTTCTGAACGTTTCAAAGGGAAATACATTATAAATTAAAGTTTACTAATTTTTACAGGGAAATTGCTCAAATATCATTATAGTAAAAACAATGCAAAAGATGAACACTTCAATTATAACCACACACTCTTCCCCTGTACATATTTCATAATTATTTCGTAAACAAAGGGATCTAGAAGCATTGTCAAAATAAACAAAAAAGTTACTTGGAACTAGCTGTTCTCACATACCCCATGGAACAGGTTTAGGTTCTCTGAATTTATCTTTGGTTATAGGGATTTGTATGATAGAAGTGATCATTATCTATAGGCGGAGGGCCAAAGTCGAACAAAGTGACTTTAGGTTGCCAGATCTCCACAACAAGTTCAAACCGATTTTAATTGCAAGTATTTTTAATGAGACAAAATAATTCAGAGGTCTACCTCAACAAATTTGTTGCGAACACCTCCAAATCCAAGATGGCGTCCAAAAAAGCAGCCGTTTTGCCTTGCTATAAATAATTGGCGAAATTTACCAAACGACACCTCAAATCAGCATTATTTTGCTGTCATATTAAAGACAATAACATTTCCTATGATACCAAACACCGTGGGGTTCAGGATATGTAACACGGTCATTTTTAGCCCCAAACTCAAATTGTAGGCATTTTCCCCCAACAATATGAAATTATTGATTTACATAATTATGCATAAATCGATCACTGTATTAGAAGATAAATTAATACTTTTCAGAAAACTGTCCAATTATATCAACAATACTCTGTGAAAATTTAAAGTTTGTACCGTATCTGAACAAAAAGTTATAGCACTTGGAAGTCAGCATTTGATATCGACAAAACGGGTAGTTTTGCATGATTTCTCATGCTGTACAGGGTGTCTCAAAAATGTGTAATCTTAATTATAGGATTTGTGTACCAAATGACTGCGTCAATCTCGGGACACCTTCAATTCCAGTTATGAACAAATAAACAAAACCACCATTTCCTGTAATATGATGAATATTCCACCATTATTATGTAATCCGCGTAGATGTCGTGTCTGTCTTGTATTTGTTTATTAAACTGCACTTCATAAATCAAGCGCTAAAAATGAACTTAATTCCACTCCACGTGGAGCATTCCAGTCAGCTGCATACTGACGCGCCTGTCATGCATATTGCGAATTCGAATCAGACTGGGTGCCCATGATGTGTTTAAACATTGTTAAGATCATGTTCATTATTTTGAGTAAGTGTGTTTCTGAAGTACACAGTATGCAGGACATAATATGTGCAGAGCGTATCTAGATTCGAACACCATATTGATCGCAAGGCATGCACCCTTCATGCCCTTCATATCTTATTACATGTATCTGGAGACCATACAGGTCTATACAAATTGGCTGACTTAGTATTAAAACAAAACAAACTCAATCGCTAGACCAATATGTACAACACCGAAAAGCCTCGGCAAGCCGAATGTTAATTTTGTGTGCACTACACTGTACTCGTGTAACCATGGTAACAACAGCCGATTATGGACAGAAATATAATCACCAAATATTTATTTTAAAAACTTAAAATTAGCAGGTAAACGGTGTCATTTCACATGTGATTTGTTTTTCTTCATATTCACGAGAACATTAGTGTGCATAATGCGGCTTGTAGTAGCCAGATACATCACGGTGGTACAAAAAAGTTACTCTACGATCAACATAATGGCCTATTCAAAGTTTTCTTCGAACCCTGAAAAAGTCTAGCTAACTGTGGTGTTCTGAATAATAATCATGTTAAAAACATAATTATCCAGATACGGTTGGTCCAACTGTAAAGGACGCGCGCCTCTCATTCGAATATTGCACTAAATAGTGATGGATTTATTATTGCAGTGAAATTACCTATACACTACTTTCGTGTATTGCAAACCGATGGCGGTATATTCATGACAGTAAAAGAAGAAAACTGAAGGTTTTGTCAAAAACGGGTAATAAACAATATCATATGTCATTATTTAGGAGCATTTATTGAATAAAGTCCGTAAACAAGAATTACTATTTTATTGGGGCACCCTGTATAGTGTTTGAAATCGTACAAAATTGCTGTATTTTGTCGATATCAATGTTGACTTCCAGTTATTGTATCTTTGTGTTCAGATACGGTACACACTTGGAATTTTCACAGACTATTGCTGATATATCTAGGCAGTTTTCTGGAAAGTAATAGTTCAACTCCCAATGCAATTATTGATTTATGTCGAATTATGTAAATCAATAATTTCATATTTTTTGGGGAAAATGCCTACAATTTGAGTTTGGGGGCTAAAAATGACCGTGTTACATATCCCGAAACCCATGGTATTTGGTATCAGATTATCGGAAATTTTATTGTCTTTAATATGACTGCAAAATCATGCTGATTTCAGGTGTCGTCTGGGAAATATCGCCAATTATCTATAGCAAGTCAAAACGGCTACTTCTTTGGACGCCATCTTGGATTTGGATGTGTTCGCAACAGATTTTTTGAGGTAGACCTCTGAATTAATTTGTTTAAACTTGTTGTGGAGATCTGGCAACCTAAGTCCTTAAAAAGGGCAATGAAACTATGGCTTTCGGTTATTATTATCGTTTAGAGGGTGAACAGACATTTTATTTGATACATAACTTGGCAATTTTGGCCTCCTGGATCCCATGAAATCCTTACGTGAACATACCCACATTTTACTAATTCTTACGGCGGCAAAATGTGATGGGAGCGGCCATGTTCTTGTAATTGCCCGACATGCTTTGCAAACTATGACGAGTGCGCTACGGGCCGAACAAAAAGCTTTTCACTGATTTACAGACTCGTCAAAGCATCTACACGTATTCAGACAATGGTTTCAATAGATGCTATTGAAATGCATTAGTGCATATCACTGACCATAAGTCCGCACACACCTAATAATGGCGGCCTCCAGTGTTCGCATGAATAGTGGTAAACCCGATAGAGTTTTCACATATTTCTCCCAAAGCAGAAATCTGAATCGGAGTTATGTTATATAAACTGGGCTCCAAAAGAAACTTATCACTTTTTCAGAGCGACGCTTACTAAAATCCATAGCACCAAATTGATTCATATTTAGACACAGATAAGCTATTATTCTCATTATGAAGCATATCTCAAAAATTACAAGTTTGCTTTTGCCAAAAAAGAGAAAAATACCATGGAATCACTACAGGTCACTTTTCAAAAATCACAGAAACTGCTCGCTGCGAACCTCCACGAAAGGCGGTCTATTCAGAGCTTTCAATAGCTATTCATTCAACTTCAAAGGCGGGTTATGTAACCACTAGACTGGCTATTGTCCGTATCGAGCTCTGTGCTCGGAAAGCGAGCAGTTTCTGTGATTTTTGAAAAATGACCTCTTGCGATTTCACCTTATTTTATTCTTTGTTGACTAAAGCAAACATAATTTTTTTAGATGAGCTTGCTAAGGAGTATTATATCTATTCTATGCCCAATTATGAATACTTGTTATGCTTTGGATTTTAATGTGTGTCGCTCTGAAGAAGTGATAAGTTTCTTTTGGAACCCAGTTTATAATAAAAAGGCATATTACGATATATCAAGTAGGATAAACTCTATTCTTGAGTTGCATTGCCCTTTAATGCGGCGTTCCCACTGTCGTGCGACCCGTTACGAATGCCACGATTGGCCATTTGTAGCTTATCGTGGAACTTCTCTGAAATTTCAGGTTTAGATACGAGGTGATGCGAGTCGATACGTTCTGGTACGATCTGGTGCGCTTGGATGCGATATGGTCACGATTGGTCAATTTCAGGTGCCACGATCTGTCACGATCTGGTCTCCCGTTCAGATACGATCATATACGTTCCGATAGGATTGTCCCGATTGAGTCCACGATTGGGTCTCGATCATCACGATCGGGGTCCCCGATTTGGGACGATCGGGTACGTGCAGATACGTTCGGATACCTTCCGATACGTTCATCACGAAACGATGCGCTCTGTTGCGATATGATACGATTGTGGTCGCGATGTCTTTCACGATGAGGATCGAGAGTGATCACGATTTGAGCTACGTTTGGACTCCGACAGATATATATACAGCCCGACTGACCATGGACTTAATTGTTTCTTGAACAATTCTACAGAGTGAATACTACAATCCACAGTTAGTGATGATGGCAGAAGTTGAGGATGATGACAACGTGACATTTGCAGTATAGTAATACTGCAAATGTCACGTTAACATCATCCACAACACTGCAAATGTCACTTTGTCATCATCCACAACACTGCAAATGTCACGTTGTCATCATCCTCAACACTGCAAATGTCACGTTGTCATCATCCTCAACACTGAAAATGTCACGTTGTCATCATCCTCAACTTCTGCCATGCTTACATTATCGTATGCTTACATTATCACCAGAGAGGAAGAAGACGAGCAGCAGCCAAACCCGCCACAACCCAACCACAGAGGGCCAAGAGAGCTGGTGCTGATTGCGACCATGGCTCTTAGAGGAAAGGAGAGGAGACAACAGCTTGGCCAGTTCTCCAGCCTCATAGACACCCAATTGTGGCTGGAAGATCCAGTAGCGTTCCAAAAATACACCAGGTTAACACCACAGCTCTTCGGTGAAGTCTCGATGAAGTTCCAGGCAACCCCTCTCACCTGGACTGACTGGCAGTGACATTGAGTCACCTTGTCACTGGAAACAACTTTTGGTCCCTTGCGTATGCCCTCAGGTGTGAAGTGTCCAGTATCTCATAGATAGTTCCAGAAGTGTGCCAGACATGTGTTTAGCCTACCTGTGGCCCCCGAAGCCTGGACAGCCGTAGCTAAGAGCAGAGATGGAACATCCCCCACGCCATTGGAGCCCTGGATGGCAAACACATTGCTATCAAGAAGCCACACCACACTGGCAGTCTGTACTACAATTACAAAGGCCTTTTTTGATACCAATCCTAGCGATGGTGGATGCAGATTGCAAGTTTGTGTGGATCGAGTTTGGTGGAAAATGACACATGTCGGATTCTCATATATTTGGTGACTCTGAGCCTGGAAGAGGAAGCCCCTAGGACTACCCCACCCTGCCCTCTGACTGCAAGCCCTGATGACCACCAAGACATGCCCTTCTCCATCCTGGGGGATGACGCCTTCGCACTCAGGAACTATACCTCATGACGCCATGCGGCACTTGTTGCTGCTGCTGCAAAGGAGGCCACGTTTCTTGCATCCACCGTCTCAGTGTAAGGGATCAAAAAGGAAAACTTATCCTACACCCACTTCTCGGTGCTGTTCATGTCAGTAATGACATCTCCTCTTGACCCACTCTTCTTGGCGCGTTTCTTCAGCCGGCCTATCATGGTCCTCAGGCTTGTGTACCATGTTTTAAGTTGCGCCACAGTAGTGTCTATCGTGGCAGCCCAGAGATCCCCCTTCTGGGTGACATCTTTGAAACCCGCAAGGAGTTTGCTGTAGAAAACCTCATTTTGTATGAGGAACTCGATGATCTCCATATTTTGCTTTTCAGTCAGTGAAGTCAGGTACTGTTTTTTCTTTCTCTTTGCTTTATGGGTGGGGTGGTCTCCTCATCCTCCTCTGGTGCTGCCTCTGGCTGGACTGGGTCAGGCTCAGGGGGTGTGATAGTCTGGCCCTTTCCCTTCTTGCGTCTTGTACCCTTGGGTGGCATCTCTCAAAGGCTTCAAAATTAAGCAGATGCAAGTTGACAGTGACAATGTGCTCGCATTCATTCTTGTCCGGTATATATGGGCGCGAAATCTCATCGTGAACGTACGTGGAAAGCGTGACTAATCGTATCTACTCGCATTTACTCGTATCTACCTGTATCAACTCGTATCTGCTCGTGAGTCATTCGTGTTAGGTCGTGAACAATGGTACCCGACAGAGCGCCATAGATCGTAACAGATCGTGGGAGATCGCATCACATCTTAACAGAGCGTGGTGTCCAAGGTTGATCCCGATCACCACGATTTGGAAGCACGATTAGATGCGCTTTGTTACGATCCAATACGATCCGATGCGATTATTACGATTGATAATTAATCGTGTTGATCGTAGAAATTTTTTTAACCGTTCCAAAAATTTCCTACGATCAACACGATTGCCACGACTGACCTTACGATCTGATAATATCTGATACGATCACCACGATTACTTCACGATCAGATACGAATGGCCAATCGTGGCGATCGTAACTAATCGCACGACAGTGGGAACGCCCCATAAGGAAGCCACTTTTTCGACTTTGGCCCTCCGCCTACTACTAGAGAATGTGTACAAAGTAAGTACCAGTGGCGGATCCAGGGGGGGGGGGGGGGTTAGGGGGTTTAACCCCCCCCCCCTTGGGCTGCCAAGTGAAAATGTATCAGTGAAAAAAGTGAAAAAAAAAGTGGAAAAAAAATCACCTACGGGGGTTCAAAATAGCAAAAAAAAAATCGCCGCTTCGCGGCTCATGGACGATGCTCCGCATCGTCATTCGGTCAAACCCCCCATTAGCAAAAAGCTAGATCCGCCCCTGAGTACAGTGAGTAAGCAGACACCACTCTGCACTTTCGCTCATTTCTCGGTGATATGACATTCATTTGCCAAGGAATCTTTATACAGCACTCAGCATGCCCAGTGGATATATCAGATCACAAAAAGTACTTTATAAACCCTTCATCCCTGTTTATTAGTATTATCCATAGTATTATAATGCTCCGAGCGCTTTGAGACTTAAAGGGATAGTTGAGTTTTGGTAAAGAGCTAAACTTAATATTTGTAACCCAAACCTGCACCATTGCATTACAAACTTATAGTTATAACTCCACCATGCTCGAAAGGTGTATGCTCTTTCGAATTTGACACTCAGTTTTTCATTATCTCACAAACAAATTATTTTGTGTAGCGCCCTCTATTCCAAAACTCAACTATCCCTTTAACTGTAAAAAAGCGCTATATAAAAATGGACAATTATTATTAGTAGTATTTTGTACATGTCAACAAAGTGACTAGATTCCTTCAAACTGATATGTGACTCTCTAATCATACTTATGTTTATTACACATGTTACTCGTATTTAGCACTTAATTTCAAAGCATTATTGCCGGCCACTGCAAAAATAATGTTATTGTCACCTAAACCAGTCTGTCATTTGACAGTCTGTCATTTAAATCATGATAAACAATTCATGTATCATGATTGTGTGTGCGAGGCGAGCTAAGCGTGGCTGTGGTTTTCCCCAAGATAAGCTAAACATGATTATAAGAGGCATTGTCAATATTATGTACGAATTCAATGATAGAATCGTCTTTTATTGACGCTCTATTTACTTGGTAGCTAGACGATTCGAGGTATATTTATGGGCGTCTACATGCATTTTTGTTGTTGGTTGGATAGGGGATAGGGACGGTGCTTGGAGTCTTCGGCCAAATATCTTTCCGTTAGATCCAAACGCTTCTTAAATTAGTATTTTTATGTTTGAGCATCATTAACATGTTTGAGCATCATTATCATAACATAAAAACAATAAAATACACAGATCTAAGTGACCCCAAAATACGTATGAAACTATGAAATGGAAAACCCTGAATAAGCAGCTGAGGGTATTTCATTTAAAGGGATAGTTGAGTTTTGGTATAGAGGGCGCTACACAAAATATTTTAAAAACTGAGTGTCAAATTCAAAAGAGCAAAAAATTTGAATGACAGAATAAACTGTATTTGATCAAATTCGGTTCAGAAATGGCTGAAATATCCATAAACATAACCATTTGTAATAAATGTGGGGCCCCACACTTATTCGATCATTTTGAACCAGCCGGTAAAAATGTTTTTAAAATGTTTTTTTCTCTTTTCAAAAATGTACAAAAGAGGTTTTTAAATAGTTGTTGATTATCTCTCTATGTAATCACTGTTTGAACAAAACATCACATGCAAAATATTTTATTTAAAATGGTTGAAACCGATGATTTTTTAGAGAGCGCCCTTTTGAGTTTAAACGGCTCCTTTTGAATGATAACATGATCTTTACTAAGTCATTTGTAATTTTGCTTTCCTTTCGAGTTATAACTATTAGTTTGTAATGTAATGGTGCAGGTTTTGGTTACTAAAATTCAGTTTGACAAAAACTTTACTCTCTTTACCAGAACTCAACTATCCCTTTAATAGCATTTCTTGTTCCATCATAATTCCAACTGCTCCAATAAGTAGCCTACTAATATGACGTGTAATATTCTATTAATACAAAACCTGCTGACAGGTTTGACTGTATCATATTGAGCACACATGTCTAGACTCTATACCAAAATTGAATGTATTATCATAATAATATGGTGTTATTTGTTTTTAATACGAGAAACCAACCATGCAGAAGTTTATTGGTCTGAAGGGTAATAATGCCCACCCCCCACCCCCCCCCCCCCCCCTATGGTAGACATACCTTAGACAAACGAAGCTCCCCTTTTTAGGTTTCATATTTCACCTATACTCTTCTTTTATCTCACATAAAACAAACGCATTGGTAATATCTGGCACATTTCCATATAATTGTGTGTTTCTGGGATTCAATAATATTAGCTAACCGTCTTGTGTGCCTTATTTCAGCAAGGTCAACAGATATACAAAGCTGCTATTTATAATATGAGTTTCAAAAAAAACTTTTTGGACATATGAAAAGAGCTGGTCAGTTCCCAAGACCCTGTTTCTCACTCAGCCTTACAGCTCCCACGCAAGACCCTATTCCCCTCTCCAGTGGCGTAGCGTGGTCGGACTGATTGGAGGGGGGGGGGGGGGGGGCACACCTTATGTATTTTTTTATTATTTTTTTAAATGGCCCCTTATGTTTTCTATTGTTTTTTCAAAATTATTGGGGGGGGGGGGGGGGGCACAGGCCCCCCCGTGCCCCCCGTAGCTACGACACTGCCCCTCTCATCCGCTCCCCAGACCCCCCTTTTGAAATTGGCTGAGGCTCACACCCACAAAAAGATCATTCGAGAACCTTCCCCCGCCTGGGAATTTACCACTGACATTGCCCAATGCAGGTTCAAGCTGGGTTTTCCCCATGCATGATAAGGTAAATGAAAGAAAATAGTAACATTAAGTTTTTGGACATCAGTTCCCAAGACCCTGTTTCTCACTCAGCCTTATAGCCCCCACGCAAGACCCCATTCCCCGCTCCCTAGACCCCCCTTTTTAAATTGGCTGAGGCTCACACCCACCAAAAGATCATTCGAGAACTATACTCCCCCTCAACCCCGGGGATTTACCACATACATTGCCCAATGCAGGTACTAGTTGGGTTTTCCCCAGGATTAGGTTTGTAAAAGAAATGGTAATGGCAGTCAAGTTATTAATATGACATTGCTACTGGCTGCTACGTCTGTCTACAAATTTATCATCTTCACCATTTTGTGATGCGCAGTTATTCGGTTCATACGGATAATCCGTGATACGACATTCTGGAGACATTTCCCCCAGGACGTTTTTAAAATTGAGCGCATCCGAATTACCTTTGTGGTTACAGCATAGTAGGAGGATTGTTTGGTTTTTAAACGTTTTCATAGAGGAACAGAAGTATTATTTTTTTCCATTTTCATCGCTGAACTGTGTTTAGTCTACATCCGTCATGGCGTAAGTACACCTGCATCTAAATAATTATTCAATAAATACTAGTTTACAGGTAAACATGGATAGGGTAGTGTTGCCAGATTTTGCCAATGTCAGCAGTCGTCTCGTCTAAGATCTACCCCATGTATACTTCGACAAACGCAATTTTGAGTAGTGACAATAGTTGAAGATTATATCCACTCCATTGTCTTTCTGTAATGGGATCTACTAACATTGTCAAAATCATCAAAACTTACTTGGAACTGTAACTCTGTTGACATGTGCAAAAAGGGATGAATGGTTGATGCAATATATAGCGTTGTTATCTGACATGTTCATTGGGTATGATGTGAACATGTCAAGTTCAATGGACGTTAAATGGCCGAGAAATTAGCAAAAATGTAAAGTGATATTCACTAAGTCATTGCACTGACTTCAGGCACGTAGCCAGGATTTTTCACGGGGGGGGGGGGGGGGGGGGTGCTTAATTTACAAACACGGGACCGAGACCATTTTTTTCGCGCCCGAGACCGCCTGTCAAAAATTGTCGAGACCGAGGCAATAGACCGCTTCTGTAATGTATGCAAATAATATGCGTATGACGTCAGACTCCCAGTTGGCAAGCTTTACAATAGTTACTAGGTCCGGCAAGCTAAGTTGGCCGGAGCTTGCCGGACCTAGTTACTATTGTTAAGCTGAATTTTTTTTTTTTTTTTTGGGGGGGTGGGGGGGGGGGGGGGGGGGGGTGCGTACGCACCCAGCGCACCCCCCCCCCCCCCCCCCCCTGGCTACGGGCCTGGTCTTTGTACACGGTTGCGATTATCCAGTGGATAATTTAACATCTGAACACTTTAACCGTAAATTACCCTGTTTTATGTTTATTAAAATTTTCTATCGCCACGAGTTGTATAAAGAAGAGAAGGAGAAGGGGAAGAAGATGAAGTTGTGGTGGAGGAATAGGAGGAGATAAGGCCTACGAAAATGATTATAATGAATAATAACGTATAAAAGGACAAACAAAAACGTATACAAGCGACTTTAAAACAATTTGATATATGAAAGCTTTAATTTCAGTAGCCCATTCCACCCCCAGATCAGAAAAAAAGCTTTCTAAACAAAAACTCCCAACTTGTAAAATCATAATTATAATAATGGCGTGTTCTTGGTTCTGCAGATCAGACTAGTTGTATTGCCTATATTTATGCCATTGTTCGCAGTCTGGCAGTAATTATGATAATAAAGTTTGGATAAACAAATCTTGGAGATACACACTTCTATTGTTGCTGATGTACATGTATGTAAAAGCTAACTAAAACGTATAACTTTTTATATCAACGGACTATTGTTAGGTAATGGCGACCGTGAAATATCTGTTATAACTGACAGTAAGTATTTCTCTTGTATATATAGCAACGTGAGCCAACGGATGAATCAGTACTATGAAGCAAACAAACTTGACCAGGAAACTCTGGATAAGCTCCTAAGTGTGAAGAACAGTATCGGAAATGTGATCGCCTGTGATCTTTACGAAGGTGAGGAAATTATATACTTCATAACATCACTATTTCAAAAGAATCAATTTAACAATTAGGAATCATTATTTTTATTTTGAATTGGTAGCAAAATCACGGTATCCTATATACATTACATGTGTATATTTTGCCATTTGTATGAAATTAAAAGAAAACGATAAAAATGATATTAATTTGTATTACGTTATTACAATGTTTTACCGGTTTATTAGCACCACTATGTCACTACAACACTCACTAATACATTAAATAATGATTCACTATAGTGATGTATCCGAATATAATCTATCTATCAGTCTATACTGTTTAACACTTATCATCAATACCATTACAGTAGTATGATTATTAATTATAATTATTGCATTGAGAACATAATTTCAAGTTTTAAGTAATTTTATATTGTATGATTTTCTAGAATTCCTGATGCAGTTCATTCGAATTTTATAGCAGACACTTGATTCTTGTATAAGAAAGATACTGTATATATACCAAACACTTACGTATGATTCAATTAACTGATAATAGTACAGTTAATAATAATAATAATCATATTTATACTACTACTACTACTACTACTACTACTACTACTACTACTACTGACTACTACTACTACTACCACTATTACTCCTACTATTACTACTACCACTACTTCTACTACTTCTACTACTACTACTACTACTACTACTACTACTACTACCAGTGGCGTAGCGTGGTCGGACTGATTGGGGGGGCACGAAAATTATTGGGGGGGCACACCTTATGTATTTCTTTGTTTATTCAAGAAATGTCCCCTTATGTTTTCTATTGTTTTTTCGAAATTATTGGGGGGGCACGTGCCCCCCCGTGCCCCCCCGTAGCTACGCCACTGACTACTACTACTACTACCACTACTACTACTATACTACTACTACTACTACTACTACTACTACTACTACTACTACTACTACTACTACTACTACTACTACTACTACTAATAATAATAATATTAATAATATATTACATATTTATACCGCAATGTTTATAAGCGCATTATTATTACCCTTGGTCATCAGGTACAGGTCTACTAGCCCAGCTGCCTAACGGGCGCGAATGATAATTAACACCCGATCAAGTACCACTTTATACTCCTGGGTACGTCAAGCAGCAATGTGGATTAATTGTCTTGCTGAAGGACAAACGGAGTGAACTGGGTTCGAACTCAGGATCTCGAGATTAGAAAGCGCGCGCTCTACTAATCTTGCCACACCATGTCCACAATAGTAATAATAATAATACTGAACAAATAAATATATTAGTCAATAACAGAATGCTATTACCTTGCAGGCTCCAAACTGATCGTATTTGGGTCATCTATGAGCGGCTTTGGCACAAGAGATAGTGACGTCGACTGCTGCCTGTGGTTTTCAGGTGACGTCGCACTGCCAATGGTGAGATGATGTTAATCAAATATTTACGCGCGTTTTTCACTGACGTTGCACAAGAATATGACTATCCAATGGATAATTAACAATCCAAAAACTTCAATCAAAGATATATTTTTAACGAAAGGGAAATTCAAAACACCGAAACCTGTCCTATGATTCTATATATTGGTAATACCGATACAAGGGTACAAGGGATACAAGGGATACATGGTATGAGAGAACTAGATTTTTAATTAAGTTTTGTGGATTTAGACAATGTTACTAGATACCTTTAAAAGCAATCATCGTTCATTGTCGGGATATTTAAGCGCATCGTTCAATACAGTCAAACCTGTGTATAGTGGTATTAAACTCTCGCCATAATCATGCGATCGACTTGCATTGGGGGTTGATTTTGGTGAAAACAAGAATAAAGTGTTTTTTTATGCTGCTGTGTTAAGCATTTTGAAAATGTTTTTTTTGTTTTCATGTGATTCCTGGATTCTTTCTTCGTATGTACATGTATGTAGGATAAGAATTAACCCATGAAATATTGATTTAATACACAAAATGAAACACGCAAACTAAATCCAACTCAGTAGCAAGCAAGGGTTCTAAGTATGTGTCTTCGTGTGTGTGTTGGAGGGGGGGGGGGGGGGGGGGGCACCAGGAGATCGAGCTCTTCATTTTTGAGAAAGACCACAAGGAAATATGTGGGGGGGGGGGGGGGGGTAGTGGTGGCATGGGCGTACGGCACATAATTGGGGGCTTTTGGGGTCTTTCAGGGGAAATTATATGTTAAAGACCTACAGTATATATGTCAAGTTAAAATTGTGGGTTCACTCTGACAAATGAAGGTAATTGTTCAGTGAACACTCCATCACACACATTATACTGTGTTTATTATAATTCATATAGTGATGGCACGTCAAACATTAAATTCCATTAAATAATACATTGCTTGATTTACTCATTTACTCATTATATATTTCAAGAATGCACGGGACCAACAAAGAGGCTATACGATTCTGGAGGAAATCTGCCAGCATCTGAATGCCATGGGAACATCAGGTAAGCAAAATGAGATGCTTTAACGAGAATATTTTAGTACAGGGACTACAAATTTGCATACAGTTTCTATTTTTCACAAATATACACCATGGTTTTCAATAAATGCGTCATATGACGTCATGGTTCAGACAGCTGTTTTATTGACAGCCATGACTTGTTTGTTAGAAGAACTGTTAATATTTGGTAATAAAACAATGAACAAAGATATCATGAAACATAATTAACTTTCTTTTATATAAAGTTTTTTCGAGCTATTATCCTGAATTCTATCCTAAGTTTGGAGACAGTGGTGGATGAACGTAGATTAATATTGATATTTATAAAGCGCACCTATCAAATAATTATAGCCAAGGGGTTATCATTATGATTATTTCTATCAGCATTATTATTGGTAGTATTGTTACTATTATAAACATAACCATTAGTATTGCTATTATTATAACTATTTTTGTTATCATTATTATGACTGTTGTTATCATTATTATTATTATTATGTTATTGTAAAGTCTAAATATGCCAAGTTAATGGGATATGACAGTTTTGGTCAAGTATAATTTTAGTAATTAAACTTATCAAACAAATGGTTAAGTTACAGGCTGTTTTGATTTAAAAAGGAGCTGTTAATATAAGAGGGCGCCCTCCGAAACACATCAAACTTCAACCATTTTAAAAACCAAAATATTTAAATTTGCTGTTTTGGTAAAAATAATTATTCAATAGAGAAACAATCATAATATGGATATTTCAACCGTTTCTAAACCGAGCAAATCAAGTTTGTTATATCATTAAGACTACATGCTTGTTCCAATTGTACACTTAGTTTGTTTTATTACCTGGCAACAAATATTTTTAGAAGGGCCCTCTGTACACTGTTAAAACGCTGTTCAACAACTTGTTGAACATTTTCAACAACCGCTGTTTAACATATGAACCATCCAACTCTTGTTGAAAACATTCAACAAGCCCAGTTGTTTAAAGTGTACACAACTGTTATTTCAATTTGTCTACAACCGTTGTATAGAATAAATTTGAAACAACCCAGTTGTTGAAATAGCAAATACAAAAATGATTGTATAAAACGATAAAGTCGGAATCGAACCGGGATTTAGGGGTTATAAGACTCGTTTCGCTTGGTTTGTAGAGGGACAAAAGGGGTTTTGTCGCGATGATTTCGCGGTCGAAACTATCACGTTTCAACAACGCTTGAACAATGGCCGCTTTACACAACCCTTCTTTCTACAACTAATCATGCTACCCCTTAAGTTGTATACAAAGATTCAACAACCATTTTTACACAGCGTTTTAACAGTGTACTAAAACTGAACTACCCCTTTACAGGGGATTAGACAGGAGCAGGCTACATTGAACAGGAATAGGCTACATTGAACATGATTAAAAGGGGGGGGGGTGCTAATGTGGGCTGGACAGGACCCACATAGGAGTCAAGTGTATTTTGTCCAAGTTTATTTTTTTTAACAGGTCCAGTGAAGAGTGATATGTCTCTGACAGTTAAGAAAAATCCGATTGCTGTGATGACATGTACAAGCACGCGGTAAGGTTAACCCTATACAGCCACAGATTTTGGGCGTTCCCAGGCCCAAGCCGGGGGGGGGGGGGGGGGGGGGGACATACTGCCCCCTCTCCGATTTATTTATGGCTGGAACAATAGCGTTCATATTTATGGCTGCCACATTTATGAAAACTAACAGCCTAGACAATTTTTAAATTCTGACCTTTATGATATTTTTGCGGATTCAAAGGAAATATGTTGTGTGGTAAACTCAATTGTTGCGTTATCATTATGCAATTAAACACCTTGAACAATATAGGACATCACATTTCTGCAGTGTTCCATTTATTTGTTGGTCCAAATTAATTTGCAAATAACTTCCTCTGAAGGTGATATTCATAAGGTGCGTTTATTCAATCAAATGAGCTTAAACATACTTTGTTCGTTAATTTATACCTAGTGAAACGGGGTGTGAGTAATATTTTTGTTTGTATACATCATTAGAAACACAATTGGCATGTTTGTATCATACAATTGTAATACAGATTACTAGGAACAGTGTTGTTTTAATTAATTATAATTGTCATTGTTGTTTCGCTATTTCCTAAAAAAAGAAGGAACAACATTTAATTCCATTCAATGGTGACTTGTAAAATGTAATTGCTTTGATATTTGACTGGGAAAAGATTACTTGTTTACTATAATTAAAAAGATCAGACGATTTAAAAACATGCTCTTGATTTCATGGTTACCATGACATGGTACATTATTATTTTGCCATACTGTTATTTAATTTTATGTCATGGTTGTATGTTTGTGTTTACAAATGTAAATCAGCGGGCTGCACAATCCCCCTCCCCCTCCTCCATCCTCCCTCCCCCAAACCTGTACATTCACCTGAAGCTAGAGACATAGAAACCAAGTAGTCATGGTAGTGAAGAATGTCCATATAAAGTGAATTGTGAGTTGTGACTATGTTTAATAACCTCATCGGCGCCAATCTTGTAGACAACCCAAAGTCCTGTAAATATTGCTTGGACCTGGACATGTTAACATTAACATGTTAATGTATTAACATTTAAAACATAATTAGCTGATATTTGCATATTTCTGAACTATTTCAGAGGTCAGTTTCTATCAAGGAATAGAAAAAAAGTAATTAATACATATTTCTAGGGTATTTGATGGTAATGAATCCATAAATGGTGTTGTTTTTCAATTGTTAAGGCCTCTATTTAGCAATATATTTTGCATATTCCCAGAATATCGAGTAAAAACCTAAATGTATACTGTGAACCCGGAGAGTGAAAATTACGAGTAATATCATTTTCCAAGGTTTTGTGCGGCTACAAGTCCATTGTAACTTAATTCGACGTATATCACCATGGCAACTCACATACATCCAAGATGACCGCATATGGTTATTCAAAGAAGACAACTCTTTTATTCGCCAAGTTTACTGCATCTATTGTATAAAAGTATTTTTTACAGGGTACAGGGTACAGGCTACCAACTAAATTATGATTCAAGTAGTCTAGTTTGCTAATTCCAATAATTGAACGTCAAAATATTTCATCTCGATCTAATATAACCAAAAGTATTATATTGGTTTAAAAGTTATTTGTCAAATATAAGGCATTTCGTTGAGTATAAAAAGGGGTACATTATGATATAATGCAGATCGGGCAAGGGGTTCCACAGAGGAGCATTCTGGGTCCATTTCTTTCTTTATTATTTATAAACGATATTTTTAAGTCTTCTAAAATGTTACACTTTATTTTGTACACCGATGACACCAATGTTTTATTTCACATACTGATGTTGATGAATTGATGTATCAAGTAAATCAAGAAATGGATAAGGTTTTATGCAAATAAAAAGTTGTTAGTCAATAAAATGAAAACTAATTTGTTAAATTGTTAATTTAAAGGACAAATATTTATTGATAATTTTTTATTTAAATTCTGATGTACACTTACTAAATAGCCGGAATAGAGATATGTTGTACTTACTAAGATTCCGTTCTTCTTTTTTGCAATATAAATCAGTTAGATTTCAGTGACCTGTAATGTGAATATAGCTACAAACCTTTTAAAAATAGACATAAACAAGCGATACTCGAAATTTATTGAATCCACAAATCAGCATTGTAAAAATAAGGATTATATACGAATTCAAATGATGTTTCCTTTTCTGTGTGCATACACGCTTTTAGTTAAAGTTTAGAATTTGAATGAATGAATAACTTTATTACCAATATGTTCAAGGATAACAAGATAACGATCATAAATGTATATAAGAAATGTGAACAGACAAAACAAATTGGTAAAAGGACCTTACAGAAAAGGCAACCTTCTGTACATACATAGATGATATAATTACATTTGAATAAGATGAGAAAATATCATTAAATAAACATTATATACTAAGTATTTACAATAGTGGACATTCACCCACTAACAACTAAACTATAAGATTATACAAAACGTATACAATCTTTTGAAGATAATACAAATGCTGTACTATGGTAGCAAATCACAACATACAAGACGTATTGGCTAGTTAATATACTTGTTAGCATTATCTTAATAAAGTGGTGTCTATCAAGTCTTCGCATACTATTTCAAATATCTGATCCCTAAAACGAGCTGGAAGTTTGTCCATGCTCTGAACCAAATATTTCCATCTTTTTGTGATAAATATGGGCCCCAAATTTATTCGTTGATTTAAAACCAAAATTAAAAAATGCTTGCACTTTTTCAAAAATGTTCAAAAGCGGTTTTTAAATAGTTGATGATCTCTCTATTTAATCATTATTTCAACAAAACATCACATGCATAATTTTTAATGAAAAATGGTTGAAATCAATGCCTTTTTAGAAAGCGCCCTCTTGTGTTTTAATGGCTCTTTTGGAATGATAACATGCTTTTTACTTAGTCGCTTGTAATTTTGTATACCTTTCAGGCATGGTGGAGTTATAACTATTAGTTTATAATGTTACTGTGCAGGTTTTGGTTACTAAAGTTCAGCCTTACCAACACTGTACTACCCCTTTAATATAATGTGTGATGATATCATTTTTACATTAAATATTTTCAGCATAATCACTCAATAAATGTAATTTCAATTTGCGTTTAAAATCAAAGACACTACTGAACGAGTTACATCAGTAGAGAGTGAATTCCAAAACTTGGGACCAATACAAGCTAGCGTATTCAGAGCACAGGCAGTTCTTACACGTGGTATATGAAGTGCAGTTGCCTGCCTTGTATTATAACTATGAATTTGATTGTTCTTTCTAAATATTTGTACTAGCGCATTTGGGAGAATACCATTTTCAAAATCATACATGATTGAGCCTAACTGCAAACAAAAATGTCTTCTACCTTTAATAGCTTATTACTATAGAACAAAACACATTAAAACAATTATAACCACCCTTTTCTGAGCAACAAACATCTTATCTAGTTGTGTTTTCAAAGACTTCCCCCATGCCAACACTCCATAATTAAGATATGGCAAAATTAAAGTAGAATATAAAATAAGCACAATTTCTTGTGGGATAAAAGAACTTAATTTATAAATTACACCAGTATTTTTAGACACAACTTTACACATATTACTACAATGAGATGCCCCCAAGACAGCTTCTCATCAATGTGTAGCCCGAGAAACTTGGTGGAAGTTACTCCAGCAATATTAATATCATCAAAAAGTACATCTCCAGGTAAATCACTTAGGGAATTACTAAAAAACATACAGTTTGTCTTTTGAAGGTTCAGAGACAACTTATTTGCATGAATCCACAAAATAATTTTCTTTAATTCACCATTAACTGTATCTTATAAAACTTTAGGGCTTTTATGAGAAAAAAAAATACACTCGAATGATCTGCAAAACATATGAATGATAGGACATCAGATGAAAAATAAAAATCATTCATATATAATATAAAAAGGAGGGGGCCAAGAAGGGATCCCTGAGGGACTCCACAATATATAGTTTGATGACTTGAGTCAATTCCATTTAATGATACATATTGTTTTCTGTCAATTAAATAGCTCCTAAACCAACTAAGAGCGATGCCCCTGACTCCATAATATGATAATTTACTTATTAAAATGTCATGATCAACAGTATCAAACGGCTTTGAGAAATCCAAAAATATGCCCATTGTGTGAAGGTGGTTATCTAATGCTTGAGCTACTTTGTCAACAAAGTGTAAGATAGCGTGTATAGTGGTGTGCTTTTCACGAAAGCCAAACTAGAATTTTGAAAATATTTTAGTCTTATTTAAACAAATATTACTTTTTTTTTTTTTTTTTCCATTTCCATTTCAATCTTTATTCCAATTCATAAAAATTCATAAAAATACAACAACATCAAATATAAAACACAATAGCATTATATACAACATTTAGTAAGAATGGTACACAAAATAAATACATCAGTTGTATAATAATATTGTAAACAAATGAATGGAAAAGGAGACGTACGTAAAAAGCCAAGGGTAGGCTTGCAAGAGTGTACGACCCTACAATTTAAATAATTCATAAATATATATTGCAAAGAAATTAAAAGTACCAACAATACTGTATCATCATATACCAAAACACACAATAAAACAAATTTAAAAACAAAACAAAATACAAAAACAAAACAAAATTAATAATTTCCAATCAAATATTTGTTATATTGCCTTTTAAATGAGTTATTAAATTGAATATTAAAGTTACTTACATTTAGACTATTCCAAAGGATTGGACCTGTGTGGCGTAATGAGTATTTTGATTTATCATTTGAATAAGTCCAACGATGAAAATGATTGCAAGATCTTGTATTATAATTATGGATATTTCTATTTTTTACAAACATATTCATTAAATATGGGGAGAGTGTTTGAGAGTGAAAACGTTGCATAAACGAAGCAATTTGAATCTTATTAATATCTTGTAACTTAAGAGTGTATAATGATTTAAATAATGTGAAAGTAGATGCAGTATACTCGGACTTCGTACATACTCGTATGGCTTTCTTTTGTAACATTATTAATTTATGTAAATGACTCGAATATGTGTTACCCCATATTGAGTTACAATACGACAAGTGTGACAAAACATAAGCATTATAAAGAAGAAATAATATATTACTGGGCAATTCATACTTCAATCGACTTAAAATCCCTATGAACCCTGAAATCTTCAAGCGTACTAAATCAATGTGATCCTTCCAAGACAAACTACTATTTAATACTACACCTAAAAATTTAACAGAATCATAGAATTGTAAAGGAAGTGCATCTATTTTTAACAATATATCATCAGCATTAAATTGCACACCACCTTTTTAAACAGAACACATTGAGTTTTACTAGTATTTAAAGAGAGCTTATTACATTTAAACCATGCTGATATGTGAGCAAGATTTATATTCAGCGATTCAACTAAAGCTTCAATATTATTATGAGAGGCAAGGAGTGAGGTGTCGTCCGCATACAAAATAAAGTCACATTCATGGCAAGAATTAACAATATCATTAATATAAATTTAAAATAGTAATGGTCCAAGAATTGACCCTTGAGGGACACCTGTGTTTATACTACTGAAAGACGAATTATGTGAGTTATAAACTGTAAATTGTTGTCGATGTAATAAATAAGATTGAAACCATTTTAAGGAAAGACCTTTAATGCCATAATGCTGCATTTTTTGTAATAAAATATCGTGTGAAAGGGAGTCGAAAGCCTTGGATAAGTCCATGAATACGCCAATAACACTTTTACCTTCATTGAGTTCTTTAACTATTCTATCATGAATTTCAATGACTGCCATGTCTGTTGAATAATTGTGTCGGAAGCCATACTGACTATCATATAAAAAGTTATGCTGCAATAAATAGTCATATAGTCTATTAAAAACCAACTTTTCCAAAATTTTAGAAAAACAAGGTAAAATCGAAATTGGTCGATAATTTGTAAAAAGACTCGGGTCATCCTTTTTAAAAATTGGCACAACCTTAGATATCTTCATCTTAGAAGGAACACAACCAGTGCGTAATGATGAATTACAAATATAAAGGAGTGGTTCAACAATAAAAGGTATTATATATTTCACAACTATTGAATCAATTTCATCCAAACCACAACTTTTACCAGATTTAAGATTTGACTTTACAATATCTATTATTTCTTCTTTTGTAACTGGTTTAAAAAATAATACATGTGGCGATGGTTGGCCCATATAAACATTAAATGTATCCATTGCATGTTCATCCTCTACAAAACAATTGGCAATATTTGATCCAATATTCACAAAATATTCATTTTTCCGCAATGTCATCCGGATTACTAATGCAAGAACCATTGTGGCAAAAAGATTTTCCTTCTTCCACAGCACTCTTTTGCTTCCCTAAAATTTCATTAATAAGTGTCCATGTTTTTTTAGAGTTATTTTTTACAGCGTCAAACTTTTTAAAATAATAATCCCTTTTTGCTCTGCGTAAGCGAGTTGTGACCATATTACGGAGCTTTTTATATTTGTCATAGTTTGCTTGAATTGATCTTTTCAAGTAATTCTTATACAATTTATTTTTCGTTTTAATACATTTTAACATATCAAGAGATACCCACGGTTTTCTATTTCGTTTGCGCTTTTTTATATTTTTAGTTTGTACAGGAAAATGTTTATTATAATAACCAATAAACTTTTCATAAACTACATCATAGGCCCTTTCGGTATCATTCTCCTGGTATACTTCAGACCAATCAGCATTTGCAAGATCAACACCCAACCTATTGCAATTTTCAATAGAGACTTTTCTAAATGAGAATGACTTAGATTTACTGTTATCTACCCTGTCTAAAAGGTGTGAAATATTAAAAATATGAAAATGGTCTGTTATGTCTGTTACAAAAATACCGGAGATGATGGAGCTACAAAAGACATTCGTATACATATTATCAATATTTGTTGCTGACCTTAAATTAACACGGGTTGGTGTATTTATTATAGGATAAAAACCAGATGATGCGACTGTATTAATAAAGTCAAATATTTGCGAGTTTGTGTATTTCTTCATTAAATCAATGTTTAAGTCGCCCATTAAATAGGCACGTTTATTTTTTATTTCATTATAATTCATTAATTTATCAAAGAAAGAAGAAAACTGAGTGATGTTTGATCTAGGTTGACGATAAATAATCGCTACAGCAATATTTTTAGATGGTTTGCAATCTATCATACACAAACAGTCAACACCTTCGCATTGTTCAGAGAACTGGACAAGTTTATAATTCAAGTCCTTTCGAATAAATAGACCAACTCCACCACCACGCCCGGACGGACGGTCAACATGTATAAATGTATATCCTTCTATTACAAAAGGAACATGCGAAGTGGAATTAATCCATGTCTCTGATATTCCTATGACTGAGAATTGATATTGAATATTAGTAAGATAGGCATGTATTTCTTCAAAATTACGAAACATACTCCGGGCATTAAAATGAATTATGTTAAAGTTTTGATTAACTGAATTATCTATAATTTCATTAAATTCAGATGATAAATAATACTTTACAGGGGGATTTGAATTTGTGTCTTCTTCATTTTCATTCAAACTTTCATCTTCAAAATTAAAGCCATTTAGAGAGGCATCATATTGATTTATAGGTGAGAACAATCGTTCAAAATCTTCATTATTAACTTCTTGAAAGGGGAAACAATTTACAAAATTAAAATCATTATCTATATTTGAGTTTAATTCGTTGGCAATAGAGTGGTGAAGTGTGATGTCATCAAAAATCTTTTTTCAGAATTTTCAAATTTCAACTTCATTTTCCGAAAGAGCATCACAAATAATGTCCAAATACCGAAAATCAATTGAATATGTAAAGTATTGGCTGAGATATGCCCATCCAAATGAATTTTACTTCAATGGGCAATCAGTGTTATAGTGCTCTGGTTCATAAAGTTATGAACCAGAGCATTATAACACTGATTGCCTATTGACAAAAAATCCATTCGGATGGGCATATCTCAGCCAATACTTAACATATTTAATTGATTTTTGGTATTTGGACATGATTTGTTGTGCTCCTTTGGAAAATGAAGTTCAAATTTGAAAATTCTAAAAATAGATTTTTATGACGTCATGGCTTCTGTACTCTATACAACTGTGTACACTGGAGTCAGATGTACTACAGGATTTAACGGGCATGCAAAGCTAACAAAAACTAAAACAAATAATGTAAGGAAAAACCAAACAACAGAACAACAAATACAACAAAATCAAAGTTCAACGTCAAAGTAGAAATGATCAGGAGTGGAATGTATGTATCAGCATGATACATGTGATAACTAAGTACTACTATAACTATAACTTGTCCAAATCACGTTTGCTGTGGATAGTTCGTTTTACTGTCTTTCCATTCGTGGCTGGGAGTAGAACGATTATCCTTCCGTCGTAGGACCACGCCTCGTTTACTTTGTGGTGCTTTTTTGCCGCCCACAGGAGGTCCTGGTTTGTGGACGTGAGTGCTTCATCGATGGCCATGCCTGTGCCCTTCAACTTCCTACGTGTACGCAGGACAGCGCTCCGCACACGATATGAGCAAAACTGTGCGATGATCGCACGAGGCTTTTTGTTCTTGGGGTTGGCGTCTGCAGACCCGACGTCGCTGACGGTTCCGCCCCTCGGAGCGACGCGATGAGAACGATCTATGTCGACCGCTGTCCGCTGTTAGATTGACGCCCAGTCGTTCACTAGCTAGTTTGCAGATGACGTCATCCGTGTTTTCAGTGTTGCTCTCTTTCACGCCGTAAAACTTCAGAAAATTACGGCGAGAGTATTGATCAGCCTCATTCATCGCCAGTGTAAGGTTGTGGATTGAGGATGACTGCTTCTCAATACGGACTTTTCGCAAACCTGAGGACGACGAATAGTAGGGTGGTTAATGGGTCTGTGACTGCATTTTGGGGCACGATTGTTTTACTTGACATACACACTCCTTGGATCAAAAGAAGAAAATTTCTTCCAAAGAAATATATCAATAAAAACACCACTTTTATAGATATCCCATATCCCAAGTAAAACAATTGTACCCCAAACTGCAGTGAACACCATATTTGTGGCCCCTACTAGAAGAAATGACGTCATTTAGGCGAGAAATTACGTCACTTACGTTCTCTCTCGTCGTCTGGCCAATCTGAGCACTAATTCATGCCCGATTTCAGGGCGTCGGAAAATCCAGTACACGTCTTCAGGTCTTCAGAATTACGTAATCAGAGAATTATCAACATGTATGTGTGTGTGTGTGTGTTTTATACGTGTGTATGTGTATGTGTGGTGGATTATGTAACTGGTGTATGCGTGTGTGTTTGAATGTGTGCGTTTGTGGCTGTGTGTACGTGTGTGCGCATTTGTGCGTGTGTGTGTTTGTGAGTGTATATGTGTTTGTTTGTGTTTGTTTGAGTGCGATTGCGTGCGTCTGTGTGGGAGTTTTTATTAATGTCGTGTTTGTGTGTATACGCGTGTGTAAGGGTTTGTGTTTGTGTGTGCGCATGTGTGCATTTGTGTTTGTTTGAGTGCGAGTGCGTGCGTGCGTGCGGGAGTGGATGTTTGTGCGTGTGTGTATACGTGTGTTTGTGTGATTGAATGTGTGTATATATGCGTGTGTGTGTCTGTGTTGGAGTTGGAGTATTTAAGTGTTCGGTGCGCATGTGTATGTGTGAAAGTGTATGTATGTGCATGAGTGTTGACTAAAAGCGGAAATGGTTGAAAGGCAGCGAACAGGTATAGACCGGCAGCCCAGAGGTCTTTTGTGCATCGAAAAGCGTACTGATTGTTGAACATATGAATATTTAGAGGAGAATGTAACAAATCCAATAATATGAGTCTCCCTGAGTGTATCCGTGGATAAAGGGGTCCTTTGCGCCTCCAAAAGTTGGCCCCTGGGGATTGTCCGATGCTTCTATTTTGTGCGATTGTACCGTGTTAATCGTCGCTCACGACTCGCCGCTGCGGGGTAAGCGCATCGTAGACAATGGAGAAATCATTGATGCATGTTACCTTTTTCGAACATTTTACGATGCCTGTTTTGAAAGACAAAATACACGTTGATGCATTGGGGATTATATCCAAAACCTCTTGCAACTTAACAAATATGTCTTACAGAGTACAGAATACATATTAGATACAAATGTCATCCGTTGAATTACCCTACAGATGCCTCTGAATGTTGAAGATCGACTCGTTCAAGTTGTCTTTAAAAAAAATAGCTTCCACTTTCAGAAATTGTATGTCCGTACGTAAATGCTATAAATGAACCCAGACTAGAGCTAGAGACGGTCACCATGATCGCTGCACAAACTCGTAAAGGTCAGTTGTATGTGTGTATTGGCGCCATATATAGCTGCATGTAGAGGACAATAGACATTCTCTCGCAGGATCTCAAATCGGCTTATAACGCAAAAGGATCGAGGCGAACTCGATAGGTGAATGTGTGTGTGTGTGTGTGTGTGTGTGTGTGTGTGTGTGTGTGTGTGTGTGTGTGTGTGTTTGTGTGTGCACTGTCGCTATGCCATGCGCTCATATTAGTTCCTCTGCATTCGATTATTTTCTAGACGGGTGTTTATGTAATGTCATTAAATTAATTGGTAAGTGGAAGCCCTGTTTCATCTCGTTTTGGTGATGGGTTCATTAAAATGTATTTATATGGCCTTTGGCATTTTCAAACGTGCTATCAATATATATTCTGTAATCTGTAAGACATACTTGTTAAGTTGCAAGAGGTTTTGGATATAATCCCCAATGCATCAACGTAAAATGTTCGAAAAAGGTAACATGCATCAATGATTTCTCCATTGTCTACGATGCGCTTACCCCAAAGGACCCCTTTATCCACGGATACACCCAGGGAGACTCATATTATTGAATTTGTTACATTCTCCTCTAAAAATTAATATGTTCAACAATCAGTACGCTTTTCGATGCACAAAAGACCTCTGGGCTGCCGGTCTAGTAGTGAACAGTACGGGTTGACTAGATCCAATAGACCGTTTCTGTGATGTATGCAAATAATATGCGTATGACGTAATACTCCCCGTTGACAAGCTTAACAATAGTCCGACAAGCTAAGTATGCCGGAGCTTGACAGACCTAGTTACTATTGTTAAGCTTGCCAACGGGGAGTATTATGTCATACGCATATTATTTGCTTATACAGGGTGGCCCAGAAATAACGGAACGGGGTACTTTCCATTATAAAGAAACATACAGACTAGGTTCACTGGATAGATAATCTTTTAAAAAGACATTTGATATCAACAACAGTAATTTGGTCAAGTAGTTTTTTGTTTGGTATATATCCAGTGAACCTATTATGTACGTTTCTTCACAATGGCAAATACCCCGTTCCGTTATTTCTGGGCCACCCTGTATACTTACAGAAACTGTCGTTTGAGGACAGGAAACTCGTTGTCGTCCACCTAGCGAAAAGACCCTAATGACGCCTTTCAAACGGTTGATCTCAGCTCCCTTCGTACTCAATGAAGACTCAAGCTCCAGCGCCTTTCCATCGACGCGCTCTATCTCCTCCATTATGTGATTGCTGCTAATCTCTAGTTGGTCCAAGCGTTCATTGAACTTCATTATGTGCTTATCAATAGCCCTCTCCACAGCCCTTTCAACGGCATTGACAAAGGCGTTGCTTTCCATGTACTTATCGAATGCTTTAAAGGCCGTCGCTTCTATGGCATCTGCCGTGGTCGTATCCGTGGTCGTAGAACTGGCTTTACGATTTCTGGTCTCCATATTGGAGATGTTGACAATTTGTATTTTGTGTTCTTCGGGTTATGTTGACTAAACGTTTGAAAGGGTATATGAGATACTCGTCGTAGATTACCCAGATATAACGATCATATAATGAACTGGCATACAATCAAGGTTGCAGGCAAATGAATCGCATATCAAACTCAAAGTGATAATCAAACGTTTTAGTTCATACAATACTCAGATCACATCACACATATCATGCCGATACACTTCCAGAGGTGTGGAAATCAGTTAAAACATGACACAGATCGAGACAGGTACTATGTAGTCCTTTAAAATAGTCATTAGTTCAGACTCGTTACCTGGTCAAGATATAGTGCGCTTACTCTCACTGGTCAGCATAGATGGGACTAACGAGGGATATGCAGAAGTTCATGCAAATGTAATCCATCAAAATGTTCCCAAAATCCTGGCGATTGCTTGCAGACCATTATTCAAGTAGTATCGGGATGATTTACCAAGGTGTATATATGGCAAAAGTGAAAAATATGACAGCAATAGATAATATCTTTAGTGGAAAATCCAGTACATTTTCGGCTTTGCTGTCCGCTATGCTGTCCGATCGCTTTGCAATCAGTTTTTCAGTCCCGCAGGTGTACCCAACTTGGAGATAAGGCACTTGTCTATCATATAAGAGTTTTTCCAATTTTTTTGAAAAAGATGTCAATAATGAAATGGGTCTAAAATTACTTAATGTTTGAGGATCACCCTTTTTAAATATTGGCACTACCTTAGCAATTTTCATTTGTTCTAGTACAATGCCAGATGAGAAAGATAAATGAATATGAACAAGAGTGGTATCACAATTCCATGTATAATATCCTTAATTAATTCATTTTGTTATGCTATCAAAGCCAAGGCTCTTATTACTTTTAAGCGAGCTCACAAGTTTAAATAATTATATTTCATTCGGTGAAAAAGAATGAAACATATGAGAGTCATCAGCAAGGATTCTAAAATTAAAGTAGTCTGATGATCTAGGCAAATCCTTAATATAAATTAAACAAAGGTGTAGGACCTAGAACAGATCTCTGGGGCACTCCACATTTAATTGAAGACATGGCAGAAGTGGAACTATTTTGATGCACAAACTGAGGACGGGCACTTAAGTAAACATGAAACAAATTCATTTGAGCTCCTCGTACACCATAATTTCTAACTTGTTTAAAGGGGAACACCAGGCAAAGAACAAGACATAATTATATGTTTTGGTAACATTTTGTGATATCAAATAGATGCCCAACATTTTGCAAAGGGTTGAGTAATTCATAAACAAAGCAATTAATTTCTACCACTTACGGAACCACTACTATATCCTGGTTCCGTACGGGCCAAACATTTGCGAGTGCGCCAATGCTATTCACGCGTATGTTTGGAGACAATAGAATCCCGGGCGATTCGTTCGCTCTGGACAAAGTAGTCTCGTACATACAGACCCATGAACGCATGCTTTAGAATGGTGATGCGTTTTCCGATTATATGTTTTTTATCTGGAAACATATTTTTGTGAACTTGTTGATGGAATGGAATACTAAAGATGTTACCTTTCATTTATAAAAAATATTATTTGTGGGTGGTGGTACCCTTTAAGAGTATATCATGATTTATTGTATAAAATGCTTTAGCAAAGTCAACAAAGACACCTACAGTGACTTGACCTTCATCTTGAAACTGAATTAGCTGATTTACTAAACTAATCAATGATAACTTAGTACTATGGTTGTTTCTGAATCCATATACTGATGTTCATACAATAAATCACATTTTCCCAATAATTTACCTTCAGGAATATTCATTAACTAATATCTAAAATATTACGTACAAAATAGGTAAGACTGATATAGGTCTATAATTACCTGGATCTATTCTTGTACCTTTCTTATACACAGGAATGACTCTGGCTTTCTTTATAAAACGTGGGAAGACACCCAATTGAAATGACATGTTAATAATGTACGAGAGTGGTTGTGACACATAGCACACACCATTTAAAAAATATATTAACAGGAATATTATCACTACCACATTCATTTTCAGTTAAAAAATAACACTTTCAATCTCAGCATGAGTAATTGGTGACTTATACAAGGACTACATAAGAGGTTCTCTTAAGTAATCCTCATGACTATGTTCACATTGCAACTCATTAATCTTTTCTGCCAACCGTGGCCCAACCGACACAAACAAAATCATTAAAAATGTCATTATTTCCTGGGACTCTTTATAATCTTGATGTGTACCATCTACTTCAACTTGCAATTTATCAACAACTTTCCTAGTGTCATCCTGTTTACCAAGCAATTCATGAAATATGTCTATGTTTTTACCTGAATTACCCTATCAGTGACACACTCATAATTTGTAAACATACGACCATAGCATAGTATAACTTCTTGGCAGTTTTGGGAGTTGAATAATTAATAATCTATTCCAAACCAAAGCACTGTAAACTTGTCACAAATTCATGAACTGTATTATGTTTTGAGATATTTTAAGCAAAATAATATTAAAATCACCCATAAACACACAATGACGTCTATCTAACTTCAATTTATATAATGTATCAACCAAATTTTCTTGAAATTCTTTTAAGTCTGTGTTAGGTTTCCTATAAATAATGCCTACAACTACAATGTTGGCATCCAGATAGATAAATCCATGTCGCACATCTATGTCAACAATCTCATAAATTAAGTCAGACTTAATATACGCAGCAACACCTCCTCCTCTGTCAGCTACACGACTTCTATACTAAAAACTATAACTATTTAGGTATGTAATTGATTGTTTCAGTTTTTAGGTGTAGGGGCTGCTGATATACAAGTTTCTACTTTATAGCAAACTCGGCATATGTACATGCTTATTTGTATGACTCACCCTAATTGTATGTAATGTTTTATGATTGCCGAATAAATGTTAATTGAATTGAAGTATGAACTTGTGTATCATCACGTGCAATTTGGGGAGAAGCTGTCTTGGATTTAAGAAGGTTGCCATGATGATATATGCCCTCAAAACCTTGCAAAATGGGGTCACTCTTCATTTGTACTATCTTGGTTAATAACAATATACTAAATTTCCGTGAATATGCAAATGAGGTAAATCATCCAATATTATGGTAATAACTTGCATTTCCAGAGGTTGCCAAGGTGGCAACCAACTAAAATATCTTTGATACATAATTTAGGGCAAGATTGTAAAATGATAACCTGAAATTATTGCTTATTAGAAGCTGTAGTCACTGAAAACCAATGATATTCATTAATATGCAAATCATGGGCAGCCATCTTAGATATCAGGGTGTTGCCCATATGGCCCATGCAACTGAGTACTGGAAATTGATTCCTTACCCCCAAATACCCTAGAATACAGGTTTAAGGGTGAGAACAGATTTGGTCAAACTGAAACTAATACCTGCACCATTACATTGCAAACTGTACAAACTAATAGTTATAACTCCACCATGCTCGAAAGTTGTAAAAAAAAAAAAAGAGTAAAAATCCTGTTATCATTCAAAAAATCCGTTAAAGGGCGCTTTCTAAAAACGCATTGGTTTCAATAATTTTTTATAAAAAATGTGCATGAGATGTTTTGTTAAAATAATGATTAAAGGAGAGGTTTCTCCACCTTCAATTTACTTTTGATTATGTTCTCTACATAAAAAAAAAAAAATCGTTTGACCTCTGAACAAAGGAGGGTCATCATTTAAAGTCACTCAATGTATGGGCTAATCCCATTTATCGCGTACAGCGTGGAGGCTGGAATTATATTTGTTGAAACCCGGATTTTGAATTGTTCCCGCTAAAATGATACGTAAAACCCGAACAAACAAGCCCGGCGTCCTTTTGTTAGCTCTCGCATCTCGCAGGGTTTGTGCACAAACACAAGGCAAAACGTGAGCCAACAAAAAGAGTTGTTCGGGTTTGACGTCACATTTTAGAGCGATCCGAGTTTCATAAACATAAATGGCAGCCTCCATACTGTACGCGATGAATGGGATAAACCCGTACAACGAGTGACTTTAAATGATGCTCCTCCCGTACACAAAAGGCCAATGTTGGTCGTATTTACTTCCCCTTTAAATAGAGAGATCATCAACAACTACACTGGGCCCGAAAAGAAACTTATAATTTTTCACATGGTCATATCTTGAAAATTTGTCCATTAAAATTAACCAAAATGACACACGGGATTACTTAAATACCCTACTCTTGACACGTCAATATACAAACGGTTACCTTATACTGATATAACTGAAAAATGCACTGGCATGGAACAGTTTGCTGATCACATGTCACAGCCTGGAAATTTCAGCAACAGAGTTTAAGGCAGGTGAGGAAATTAAAAACAAATTGAAATAAAGGTAATGTCAGTTACCCAAACACAGACATCAATAGTGGGTGTCTCCACCATGTGCTTGGAAGCATTCGGTGCATCTGATACGCATGCTGTCCACCAGGTTTTTGATACAGGCTTGAGGGAGATTGGTCCTCACTTCATGTAGAGCTGCTCTGAGTGTGTGCATTAACAGGCGGATTGTCCCTTACTGTGACATGGGGTCCCAGAAGTTGTTCCATGTCAGTGCTTTTTGCTGTTGTGTCATACTGTCAGTTGGGCAACTGCTTGGTTACTGACATGTGTTTAGAGTAGAGTATTTAAGTTATCCGGTGTGTCATTTTGATTAATATTGATGGACAAGATTTTAAGATATTATCATGTGAAAATGAATAAGTTTCTTTTTGGGCCCAGTGTAATTACAAACCTCTTTTGTACATTTTTGAAAAGTGTAAGGATTTCTTTTGTAACGGCTGGTTCAGAATTATCGAATTATTGTGGATCCCACAATAATCACAAATGGTTATATCGTGAATATTTCAGCCGTCCCTAAACCGATTGTGATCAAACAAAGTTGATTCTGTTTATAAAAGTTGTGTTTTCTTCCAAATTTTACACTCGGTTTTCATTACAATTATTTCTTGAAGCACACTCTATACCCAAACTGAACTACCCCTTTAAATCACCTTTGTACTAATCTTAGATATAAACTAACCTCTGACCTTATTTAAGAAGTATGCAAATTAGCTCATTATTTTTATAAGGTTAATTAAAAACGAATTCTCAATGTTGCGAAGGTGGCAACCTCGCTGAATTTTCTATAGTAAGAACATGAATAATAATGTTTAAAAATGGACTTATGAACACGACATACATGTACATGTACATGACCTATTACAACATTTTTCTGGTCATGTAATACAATCATGCCGTTCTGAAATCATTGGCATTCCATCACTCCACACACCGAAAGTCAGTTCCGATGATTGTTCCATTTTTTCTATTGGTGGTATGGTGCCATATAATAGGGAACTCCATACAGAGTCTGTTATTTCCATAGAGCTGTATATAGGAATATACAACTCTGTAGTTATTTCTGACTACTAAGTTGTGTAGACAGCAAGTCACTTTGGATATAGAAAAGGACATCAAAGTTGTGGTTTTATTTTATTTGCAGTCATGCAAAGAGTATCGACGTCCAAGTGGACATGACGCCGGTAAGTTTTTCGTCAAATGTTTTGAAAAGTGAGAACATTTTCATGTAGTAGCTTTAATATTACATAAATTAATAACAATGAACTTTATTTACATGTGATCCGATTTCATTTGATTTGAGGTTGTTTACAAGGCAGAATTGAGCACGTATTGACCAGTTTTGGGTCAGTTTCTCTATATGTTTGAATTAATTATTATAAAAAGCTGTATCACTTCGGTGATCCCTCGCATATATCCACAAGTTGATTTCTATCCTTCGGGTTTATGTCAGGTTTATAATAGCTTCTGACCACTCGGGCAAAGAGAATTAAGGGGTTTCAGGGACGAGCAGCGTACGAGGGTTTTCCATAGCTCAGTCGGTAGAGCACCGGTCTAGCATCCGGAGGTCTCGGGTTCGAATCCGAATCCCGTTGGAATCCCATTTTCTTTGCCCTTTTTTAATCACAATATATTTCTGGTCAGTTTCTCTATATGTTTGAATTAATTATTTAAAAAAAGCTGTATCACGTCGGTGATCCCTCGCATATATCCCCAAGTTGATTTCTATCCTTCGGGTTTATATCAGGTTTATAATAGCTTCTGACCACTCGGGCAAAGAGAATTAAGGGGTTTCAGGGACGAGCAGCGTACGAGGGTTTTCTATAGCTCAGTCGGTAGAGCACCGGTCTAGCATCCGGAGGTCTCGGGTTCGAATCCCGTTGGAATCCCATTTACTTTGCCCTTTTTTAATAAAACATTTCATTACAAACGTGATGAATCAAGCTTACAGACAAAATAAATGCACGTCATAATTATGTAAAGACTGAATATAAACTACAGGGAGCAATCGACGTCATCGGTGGCGTAGCGACGGGAGGGGGCCACAGCTTGGGAGGGGTGTACTCCCTAATATACCTGGCGCTATTGGTATGTGCCCCCCCCCCCCCCTCCCTCAAGACTCCCTTTTCCAGCTCATTTGTTCGTTCCAGAGACCCGAAAAAGCTAAAATATCGGCCGTTCCCCAGTTATATAGACCCGAAACCCTATTGGGCGTTCCGCTCGGTCCGCTTGTAGTGAATTTGAATAGCTACCGGGCATTTCCGTTCCACCTTTTCTCTGGGTCCGCTAGTAGTTAATTTGAACAGCCGCCGGGCGCGAAATTTTGTTTCCTACGAACTTTTTGTCCTAATTCATTATTCATAAGCAGCGATGTGGGCTACTCATGAATATTCATAACTAGGATTAAGGTTTGGGTGAGTTTGAGGGTTTTTATTACAATGAGACCATACTGACCATCAGCGGTTTACGTGGCCTATTGGTCCTATCTTAGTCCTATCTTATGTCTCTTCTTTCTTTTGCCAAAATACATGGTTAGTATCGGTTAATTGTATGCATCATATATATATATATATATTTTATTCACTTAAAGGGGCACTGCAAACCAAATGCATGTTGACTTCTGTTCATCTGTATAAGTGTACACATTCAATATTTGTAAACGGTTTGACCTAAATATGTTTTGTATATTTTTAAACATTTTATCATTTATTTTTCTTCATGTTGCTAAGCCCCACCTCCTAAGAAACCCTCCAGAGTAAATTTTATTGTTGACCTGTTGTGACATCATCTGTCAATCACTGATCAGCTACCATGAGATTAACAAAAGATGAAAGTACAAAAAGAACATCCACACAAAAGCATGCCCTGCATACCATGCAATAGCTTAGACAGTGCTTTTCTTCTGACATAGCAACAGCTATTAAAATTGAAGGTGTGTGAGTTGGTATTCTATTCAACCGTGTGATGCTATTGTGATTAGGCACTCAGCTTGGGTGACGGTAACTTCTTTGTTACTGAGTAGTGAATGGCTGATGAATTCTACACTGGAGAGGTTTTCAGAAGTGGGGGCTTCATAAGATGGAGAAAAATAATTACTAAAATGTTTTAAAATAAACAAAATATGTTTGGGTCAAATGGTTTACAAATAGTTGATGTGTACACTAATAGAGACGAACAGAAGATAACATGCGTTTAGTTGGCCTGGCCACTTTAAGTCTGAAATCTGACAAAATGTTCGTAGGAAAAAAAATATCGCCCGTCGGGCATTACCTGGCTCTTAAAGGAGAATTCCGGACGAGTTTGAATAAAATACAGTATATTGGAAATAAATCTAGGGATGTGCTTGAATATTTTCAGGATTTGACTCTCTTTGGTTGATTTCTAAGAGATTTTTCTAATGTCATTAACTCTGAGGAAATAATTAAATTTACTGCACACAATCATGAGACCCTTACGTAGCACCCTCACTTTGCTCAATTTCTTGAGTAGGCTTGAATCCGGTGCCACAGCATTGTGATTACTGCATGTGTCATTCATAATAGCCGGTCATGCAGAGCCAGCGAATTCAATAACCACGTTGACAGGAATTTGTGTCTATTCAAATTCCAATGAAAGCCAAACGTGTTACAATTTCGGGCAGGCAAGTATGTTCAAACGGTTCAACAATGCAGTAATGCTAAAAGGCACGGTTGAGTGGCGCATCGTGGACTAAACTATTCATGATCGAGCATTGTATTGGTCCGATCAAAAGAACACATTCGCTGCAGTGTAAAAACATAGATAGGTGCATAGTGAGGGTCGCACGTCACAAATTGGTGTATTGTGGGATAGAACAAGCTCGCTCGAGAATTTGTGTCATTAGAATTTCAAAGCCAATTATAAGAACCCACAATCATACTTTTTGTCATGCAAAATTGTGTTGATTGACCTAGAATATCTGTCTTTCAATCATTAGAAGCTTGAAATCGTGTGGAAGTCCACTTAACTGGTTCCCCCCCCCCCCCCCCACCCTTGCAAGCGTGGCGAGTGGCGATCCGGCCGTTCCGGAGACCCCCTTAAAAATGCGGTGATCCGCTCCGGAGCCCCTAGCCATTGGAATACCCGAAGGAATTGTCTTCTATACAATACCTTTACGTGAAAACCTGCAATATTGTTGTAATATTATGCTTGATTATTTTTACACATTTATTGGCCGATATGTAGTTTGATGAAGGGATGATTTCTACACATTCGTTTTTTATTCGCAGAATCAAAATTACAGGGTTGTTTGATGTGAAATTGTATATCAGTAGGTGTTACATTCATCCTCATCCGTCTACCGGAAACTGTTAAGACGATTTGTACTAGGCGGACACTCACTTTAAAAAGGTTATGGATGTTAAATAATGTTTATTATAAATGTGATTTCTATGTATTTTCATATGCTAATTCGTTGTAAAATGTAACCAGTGGAAAACTATTTTCTATGTAATGGTCATGGACCTAAAACACTTCAATTCAATTAACTTATTTCAACGTCGTAATACGATGACAATAATTCGATAATGCATGCACTAACTAAAGAAAACAACAAACACGATCTACAAAGCAATTACTTGTGTTACTTATTTATCACTGTAAACTTTCAAATTTACCAACTTAGTGTACAAACTATACTTGTGCTTCATGAAATGTCTTTACTAAACCTGATCATGCCTGAAAAGACATACACTACCATTAACATGATTACGAATCATTAGGAAAGTTGAAAAGTTGCAGTAACCGATGTAGTTTAATTTAGTCATGATCTTTGTCTATTTTCGTATAGGGTATTGTCAGCACGTTTCTGCAAAGGAAGTACAAGGAATGTGAGTGTTTAATGCTTTTGTTTGGTGATTTACTTATACTCTTTGACAAATGTTATATAATGTATATTATGCAATATTTGTAGCAGAGTGTATTCGAGAATTCCTTGTAAAGTACAAATTTGTTATTTGTTATTTGTTATTGTCTCCATATATGTTGGGGGTTATACAGCCAGACGTTTAATTGTTTTAAATGAGAAAATACCACCTGGTATATATTGTCTATTTCGAGTTATATTTCAGATAACCCTCGTCGATAAAGTTGAACAAAAACATAATAACAGCACGAACAACAATTTTAATAAGAAGAGATAGTTGGAGAATGAGAATGGTCTGATTATTACAATTTTTATACATTTCAGGCGACCCTCACGTAGCTCCGCTTGGTGTTATTGTGAAGCAGTGGCGATCAAAGCAAGATATATGGTTGCGCTCAACCGCATGTGTGATAATGGTCATTCACTACATGCAAGGTACGTTAATCATTACAAGACAAAATGGTCCAGTAACGGGATAGTTGAGTTTTGGTAAAGAGAGTACAGTTTTAGTCAAACTGATTTTTAGTAACCAAAACCTGCACCTTTACATTACATACTAATATATTATTAATCCACCATGCTGTAAATGAATACAAAATTACAAACGACTAAGTAAAAAGCCTATTTTCATTAAAAAGGAGCCGTTAAAACTCAGGAGGGCGCTTTCTAAAACCTCATTGGCTTCAACCATTTTAAATAGAGTATTGTGCATGTGATGTTTTGTTAGAATAGTGATTAGAAAGAGAGATAATAAACAATTATTTAAAAACTCTTTTGTACATTTTTGAAAAGAGGAAGCATTTTTTGTTTAACGGCTGGTTTAAAATTATGAAATTATCGCGGGGCCCCACAACTATTACAAATGGTTATGTTTATGGATATTTCAGCCGTTTATGGACAGATTTTGATCAAATAGAGTTAATTTTGTATCGTAATTGTAGGCTATGCTCTTTCAAATTTGACACTCAGTTGTTTATTGTCTCACAACGATGTATTTAGTGTAGCTTGCCTCTATACCAATACTCAACTATCGCTTTTACCCCCTAAATTTTCTTCAACCTTCTTTGCTTATGAAGGTGATCATATTATGAAATGTATAATACGTAACAATTGCGATAAATTTGTATTATATCTGCTCTTCTTCGAAAAGGAAAATATAATCTACGTCTTTGCAGATACTTTTTTTCTTCAATTTATAATAATTTCGTATGACAGGTGTACATGTATTAAGTGAAAGAAATTATATCAACATGTTATTTTTTGTAAAATAATTTTTGACTAAAAGTTTCATAATGCCACCATAAAGTTAAGCTAAATCAATATGAATTTTCCATGCAGCCAAAAAATACCTTCCAGTCTTCCGTCCTAAGGTAAGAATATTCTTTTTCAAAGCTTATTTAAATAAAATTATGGGCAAACATGTTAGTTTGATTTGCATTTTCCATGAAATTCGTAATATTACATTTTGTGAAGTAAATTTCATGGTACGCTGATAAGCTACGATTTAGATACAAGCATCATGACAATAAAAAAGAGAAAATGCGGTTTAAGAGAGTTATAACGCCTTCAAACGAAATCATATACATGTACGTGTATAATTATTTTCATACATTACATTGATACAATTTGTTAAAAAAACCCATGCTTTTGCACGTATGAGAACTGACAGTTCACTTCTAAAATGACAAGTTTTGCAATTTTTCCTTTTTAATAGCGATCTCTTAATTTTGTTGACCGGTGCAAAAAGTGATGAATGGTTGTAAATGTGTATTGCTTTGAACTGAAATTTCCACTGACTAATGTGTGAACATTTGTCACTTATATAGGGATCTAGTAAGTTTGTTGATATGTGAAAATGTGATACATGGGTGATATACAGACTTTCGTTGTCATCCAATATGTCCACACTGAGTAATGCGTGAACAATTCACGTTAAATGGGTGTTAAATGACGGAGTAATGAGCGAAATCCATATTGAACTTTGTACAGGATTTTCACTATCCAGTGGATAGTTTAACATCCGGAAACCTTACTTTTTAACGAAAATGACATTCAAAACGTGAAACATATCCTATGCTTTGATCGTTGGTACGAATACAACAAATGACACCACCCCTAGAATTCCAAGTAAATTTTGAGAATGTGGACAATGTTATACTAGATCCCTTGAAAGTTGTGCAGCTAACATTATACAAATAATACACTGTCTAGAGTGCATTTACATGATGCACGATAATTGAGACTGTGTATTATTTGTTTTATAACACGAGCTCAACCACGGAATCGTTTATTTTGCTGGATTTTTAAAAACAGACTTGCCATGCCACAAACCCTGTCTATCTACCCTCTAGAGTGTGAATTGAATTTACAAAATTCACCATCCGACTACCTGCACTCGCTTCACTGAATGTGAAGCCGATCAGCAGATCAAACGCAGTCCACCAGAAATTGCCGAAAAAAATTCCCGTAAAATGAGAATTATCAAAGCATTTTATGCATTTCCATTCCAATACTTACCAATATCAAACCACATACCATATAATTTACGAAACTGCTAAGATTGATTTACTACAATACCGATAATTTACAAAACGAAGCTTTTTCCATCTTTTTTAAAATCACTTTCGCAAGTTTGTCTCCGATAGAACTATGTAAACAAGCATTGTGACGTCATAGCCGTGCAAAAAGTTGCGCAACGAAAACGAGTAATGCATGGGGTTGCACCCTGTTTTGCACGGTCGTGCATGTTTGTTGAAATTTAATGAATAGTCACGTGACAGGATTTAACCAATCACGTTACTGAATTTACCAGAGCCGTGTTATAAACAGGCATATTGCACATTTAGATTGTGGTATTGAGGAACATTCCTGAGGATTAACATGCCAAATACAAGGAAAAAAGCACCAAGCGCTGCCCCAAAGGCTGGAATGTTTTTACGACCTAGAAGTGACCAGCAAGGCCACCCTTCCACCCCGGTTCCACCTAGCCCATTCCAGATTAACGACGTTCTGGACCGTAAAATCCAGGCTCAGCAGGGGATGGGGGCAGCTGCAGGTCCAAATCAGGAGAAGGGTTTCTTTGTGAACTTCGACATTGAGGACCAGCTGGAGGGAGTTGACCAGGCGGAGAAACGGAAGATGGGAGAAATCATAATGCGGGCGGTTGAGGCAACTGTGAAGGCGGCCATTCCAGCTGTCGTCCAGGCTGTGAAGGAGGTCTGCTTTGCCGCGATGAAGGAGGTGGTAAACCCCCATCTCCTCCGCCTGCAGTACAAAGCAGATGAAATTGAGCAATCTACAAGGAGGGAGAATCTTCGTATTAGTGGGCTTCCTGAGGCTGATGGGGACGAGACGGAGGACCAGCTGATCGCAAAGGTCTGCGATGTCGCTGAGAAGGCAGAAGTGGATGTGTCAGAACGTGATGTGTCAACATGCCACCGTCTGGGGAAGAGAGGAGAGGGAAAGGTTCGGCAAACCATCGTGCGTTTTGCTGTTCGGAGGAGGAGAGATGCCCTCTACAGTTCCCGTTTCCAATTGAAAGGGAAGGAGGGATGTAGAAACATCTACATCAACGAAGATTTGACCCCCATGAGGTATTCTGTCCTCATGCGTGCGAAAGGATCCCCTCTCGTGAAGGGTGTGTCCACCAGGAATGGGAACGTCATCTGCAAAATGACTAACGACGAGATCAAGACCATCACTTCTCCAGATGGCTTGTTCGATGTTGACATTGACGACATCGACTACGAGAAGTTCAAAATGCATTTCCTTGCCTAACTCTCTTTTCCACAACTTGTACAGATCTTTAAATAATATTCGATGATGATTAATATCGATTATGATGAGAATAATATTGATGTACAAGCACATAGTTTAACCCCAACCGATTTTGATGATACCATGCAGCTCACTTGTTCTACCTCTCTTAGTATTACTCATGTGAACATTAGATCCCTTAATAAGAATATTGGAGAATTGAGTTTCCTGTATGAATATAGTTTGAGTTCTAAATTTGATGTGATTGCCCTATCTGAAGTATGGAGTGTTCCTAATGTTGATACTGTTAATTTAAAAGATTATGTACTCTAGGTTAACTGCCGGGAGGCTGATTTAAGGGGTGGTGGAGTTGGTGCATACCTCAATATCATGTTAAAATATATAAGATTAGATTATACTGTCTTGCATGCTGAAAGCCTCTGGTTGGAGATAATTGGAAATGATAATACCATTGTTATGGGTGTAATTTACCGTAAACCAAATACTGACATTTGTCAATTTCAAAATAGTTTATTAGGCATCTTGGAGAGGTTAAATGTTGGAAGGTCAAATATAGTCTTAATAGGTGATTTTAATATAGATTTGTCTCGTAGAAATGTTAATATAAGGACAGATGATTATTTGAGCACAATAGAGAGTACTGGAATACAGCAGATTATTACAATGCCGACGAGAGTGACAGATCAGTCTTCATCTCTTATTGATCATGTTTATACTAATGTAAGTAATTGTGTAATTCATTCAGGTGTTATAGAAACTGATGTGTCTGATCATTTTCCTATATTTGCGGTATTTCAACATCACCCTATTGTGAATAAGGATGTTTCTTTGAGGAAAATTGCTCGCACGTACAAGCAGTTTAATGTTCATTTGTTTTGTGATGATCTCGCAAGCATTAATTGGGATTGTGTATGTAGATGCAACGATGTTAATATGGCTTATTCTGTATTTTATGATTTGTTTGTAAAGGTGTGTGATAAACATGCTCCAAATAGTGTGCATACTAGTGTACAGACGAGACATACTCCAAAAAAGCCATGGATAACTAAAGCAGTTCTTAAGTCTATTAAGAAGAAACACAGTTTATATAAGAAATATAAAGCATCAAATTTTAATGTAGAATATGCACAAGAGTATAAGAAATATAGAAATACATTAACAACGGTACTGAGGAATGCTAAACGAATGTATTACAGTAAGTTATTTGATGAAAATAAGCATGATACAGGTAAAACATGGAAAACAATAAACGAGTTGATTAGTGGAAGAGGAAAGTCTAAAAATACTGAAATAGACGAGTTAGTTTTACCGTCTGATCGTATTGGTGGACCTGCTAGAGTTGTGTCCTCTGAGAGAGACATAGCCGAGGAGCTAAATAATTATTTTGTCACTATTGGGTCAAACTTAGCAAGGAAAATTCCAAATGTATGTTTTAGTTATAAGGAGTACTTAGGGAGAAGAAATGACAAATCGTTGTTTTGGAAACCCGTTACAAAAAGGGAAGTTTTGGATTATTTGTGTGGTCTAGACAGTAAGAAAACTCATGGATATGATAATCTACCAGTAAGACTGATAAAGGATGCAGCTAATTTTATTGTTGTACCATTGACTTACATTTTTAATTTGTCACTAGAAACGGGTACTTTTCCTGATTGTCTTAAGGTAGCTAAGGTGACACCTATTTATAAAAAAGGGGCAAAGGCGGAACCAGGAAATTATAGGCCTATATCAGTTTTGCCTGTTGTTGGAAAAATATTTGAGAGAATTGTAAATGTTCGTTTAATAGATTTTTTGGAGACTAGTGATATTTTGTATAAGCATCAGTATGGATTCCGTAAGAAATATAGTACTAAATTATCTTTGATTAATCTTATTAATACACTTATGAGATCAATGGATGAAGGTAAAGTTACTCTTGGTATATTTATAGATTTTCAAAAGGCATTCGATACTATAAATCATGATATTCTTTTAGAAAAGATGGCACATTATGGTATTCGTGGTGTTGCGTTACAATGGTTTGTTAATTATCTTTTGAATCGCTCTCAGGCGTTATGCTATAAGGAGGCAACATCTGCCAGGAAGAATATAACGTGCGGTGTACCACAGGGGTCAGTTCTTGGTCCTACATTGTTTTTGATTTATATTAATGATTTACCACGTTCTACTAACTATTTTAATTTTAGATTGTTTGCTGACGATTCAAATATTTTCCATACTTATGATGCTAGTCGAACGGAAATTGATATAAATGAAGTCAATGAGCAGTTAAACGAAGTTCAAAAATGGTGTAACGCTAATAAGCTCACTATTAACTTAAAGAAAACTAATTATATGTTTATTAAAAGTAAAAGGCAGATCGTTAATATAAATAGTGTCCTTAGACTGTCCGATACAGATATAAGTGAAGTGAGTGTGGCATCTTTTGTAGGAGTTCAAATTGATAGCACCTTGACTTGGAAACACCATATTGAATGTGTAAACAAGAGTGTACGGAGAAAAGTGGGCTTGCTCTTTAAGCTGAGATATTTTGTGCCTCAGTATATTCTTGTGCTCTTATATAAATGTTTTATACAACCCCACATACTGTATGGAATAGAGGTGTGGGGGAGTAGCTATAAATCTCACTTGAATTGTATTCATTTATCCCAAAAGATGGCTGTGCGAGCGATTACATTCTCATTATTTAGAACATCCTCAAAACCACTGTTTCAAAACTTGAGGATATTGGACGTGTTTAGCTTGCATGAACTTGCAGTTTCAACATTTGTGTATGATTTGTTCGTAGGAAATTCACCACACTCCTTACTAGAATATTGTGAAGTGCTACATCATACTTATAGAACCAGAGGGAAAGAAAACTTTCTGTTACGCTTGCCGATATGTAGGACAGCTCAAGGGACATTCTCCATTTCTTTTGTTGGGTCAAAACTTTGGAACAGTTTGCCTCAGGAGATTAAAGAAAAAAAAAACAGATATTTATTTCGTAAGGCCCTCACAATGTATTTGGTAAATAAATAAATAATTGTATATGCTTGGTTAGAAATGCCTTTGGTAGAATGTATACAATGTATACCTCATTAATTATAATGATTCTTTTATATGAAAGTTATTTTACAGTGAAGTTATTTTATACTGTCATTTGTATTATAGTTTAGTTTATACTATACAATAGAGAGGACCGATCTCGACTAGCACTTGTGCTAACTTTCGGTTCTCCTTTAGCGACAACTTGATTTTTGATCTAACGCATTTTAGGTAGATACACGTCTGACATTTTTATTTTTACTTTAATTGTTTTGTTAAGTATGTACAGTCATTATTTGTGATAATTTTGTCTTACATGTATTTGATGATGATGATGTATTTTTTGTTGTTGTTAATAAAACTTCAAACTTCAAACTTCAAACTTCAAACTTCAAACTTCAAACTTCAACATACAATTTTTATGATACATAATTGCCAATTATTGATGTGGGTTATACTGCACTACACAACATATCCTCATTGTGGAAAGAAATTCTATTCCCCCATTACTACCAGGGTCAATATTCCTGGGGTGACTTCCCTGAATCCTGCGAGAGCGTGGACGTACAACAACTCGAACAGATGATGATAGATGGTTCCTTCTTTGGCTCGCAGGACATATTCAATCGCGAATCTGCCCATGCCTCGTACACCGTGCCCCCTTTGGATCAGCTTGTAAAGGTTTGTATACAAACTACGAATTTAAACCCGTCGAAAAAAGTTCGGAAACTCAACTTTGATCAATTATATCTCTTTTCTTATGAAATCATGTTGATTATATTTGGTATCAATCGAAAGGATGTGTATTCCTCTTTAAAATGATACCAAATTCGTAAGCATCATGAGTACGGGGTATGCACAGTATATTTAAGAATGGGGGAAGGTCAAAAGAGAAATGTCGCAAAATGCGTCATCAATCTTCAGTCGGAAGGTGTGACTCTCTTAGTACAGTCTTTCTCAACCTTCAAATTCTTTCGACGATGAACATCTTGAAAATTAAGAAAAACTGTAGAATACGGTATCAAGAGAAAGCCTGTTTAATTACCTTTCAGATGACGCCTCGTTTGTAATGATTATGAATGCCGGGTAGGTACAGGAAAGGTTTATATTGGGGAGGATCGACAGCGAAGTGTTACAAAATGAATTTGATTGTGTGAAATTGAAGGCGTTGCATCCCAAAACGACTTTTTGTGGAGATATCTTAATATTATGAAATTCAACATTATGTGGAAGCGTGTTAATTTTTCAAAAAAATCATGCCCTATTCGTAATAGTTATGTGATTGAGGTGTGTGTAGTACCTCTAAATGTATGGGGCTCAAATTGACATGATGCAAAGTGCTCCGTTTTGCCGTTTGATATGTGGTCAAAGAGGGCGCTAATTTGGCAATTCTAGCCAGTTTGCGTAGGTTTAGGGAAATTGTATGCATTTGCAATACAACAAGTTTGAGAGTATTCATGTACTGCACCCAAATATGTACCATAATTATTACAAATGAGATATCATATAGATAAATTAACTCACTTTCCGATAGTGCAAAATGTAATGATGATAGATTTATGATTTATAAAACAATATCTTACCGGAATCTTGAAACAATAAGCCACGGCATTAAATTCATAGCATTAGTTGCTCCCCCCCATATCTGGCTTTACTGCACACGCCACGGTAGCATAATGATTACAAATGAGGCCTACTTTTAAGGGAAAATAAACATGCTTTCACATGATGCTCAATTTAATGATGATTATGCAATGTAAAACCCGCAAAACATCTTCTCCAATAGTCGAATTTCGATGCAACGCCTTCAATTTCACAAAATGAAATGCATTTTGCAACATTTCACCTTCGACCCTCCCCCATATTCAGCTGTACCATGCTTAAAGGGATAGTTGAGTTCTGGTAAAGAGAGTACAGTTTTGGTCTGAAACCGAATTTTAGTAACCAGAACCAGCACCATAACATTACAAGCTAATAGTTATAACCTCACCATGCTCAAAGGAATACAAAATTACTAATGACTAATTAAAAAGCCTGTTATCATTAAAAAAGAGCTGTTAACACTTAAAAAGGGCGCTCTCTAAACACTCATCGGTTTCAAACATTTTAAATAAAATATTGTGCATGTGATGTGTTCTTGAAATAGTGACTGGATAGAGAGATAATCAACAACTATTTAAAAACCTCTTTTGTAATTTTTTGAAAAGAGGAAGCATTTTTTACAATTTTGTAACAGTTGGTTCGAAATTATCTAATAATTGTGGGCCCTCACAATTATTACAAATGGTTACATTTATGTATATTTCAGCCATTTCTGAACAGATTTTGATCAAATAAAGTTTTTTCTGTCATTAAAATTGTATGCTCTTTCGAATTTGACACTCAGTTTTTCATTATCTCACAAAATAATTATTTTGTGTAGCGCCCTCTATACCAAAACTCAACTATCCCTCTAACATGCAAATAACATCGTTATGGACATGATCGTATCGAACAGATATGCAATTGGACTTTACAATGATACCAAATTTGAAAGGTTAAATTCATTGGAACACGCTACAATCTTCGATACAACTAGAACATTAAAAAAATGCGCCACAAGTGTCAATTTTCCTAACTGAATACTTTCAGCCCATTTTGCGAGATTTGACTTCTGACCGTCCTCCATTCCGGAATGCACTGCGTATTCCCCGATATGAAATAAATGACAAATAATGTACCTTTTTAAAGGGAAATAATCATGCAATGCAATGAAACTAAAAGAAAACAAAATAAAATTAGACTATAAGAGTGATATGATCGATCAAATTTGAGTTTCCGAACTTTTGTTGAGGGGTTTATGATAAACATAAAGGAAATTAACTGCAATGGACACAAACTAGAAATATTTCATTACAGTAAATATCAATGAAAATAAGTTTCGGTTGGGAATCGAGCCGATCGGTTTTCACAGTGACTTTAATTCTTTAAGAGATGTAGCTAACATTCGACCGATCCCTCGTTTTATGATTTGTCTTATGTATACATGTAGTAAGCAAATAATTACCGTTGGTGAAGGTGATGGGACAAACTATCGCTTCCGAGGCGATTTGCATGTAGCTATCTTTAGCTGAGGAAAGATAGCGTATACATTCAGATTGCCGAGGAAGTGATAGTTTGCCATCGCCTGAAACCAAAAGGTGATTATTTGCTTTATATCCCACATCAAATATTTTAATCAGAAACGACCTATAACTAACACAACGGGCTAAAACGTTTGGAATATTGAGCAAATGATCGAGTCTTTTATTTTAATTGCGTCAATCCTTCACATGAACAAGGTTTATGATTAAAAGCAAAGACACTACAAGGGGAAGACTGGACACTTCGTGGATTTTGTGTAACGCTGAATTTCGTACATGGGGAAGGGCGCCCCTAGCGTTGGGTAGGTTAACTTCTTGTTGTTTTCGCGCGTAGCCATTGAAAACACAATAGGGAACTGGCAGTGAAGTATCAAATTCCTTCTTATTTATGCTTTTTTATCTCAAAATGTACGTACATCAAATATTAAAAGGAGTTTGTTTCTAAGTTTGTCTGTTTACAGGTGAAAATTTCCAAGAAATATTTAATAGTAGACATGCAGAATCAACATTCACGTACAAGTTTCTTTGCTTGCTGTTAAAAAAGAACTCGTGTACATCATCAGGATTGTTGCTGTTACCTGTGTCATGGTTTGAAATCAAAATAGTAACATTTATTTGAATACCTCTTTTCTCTTTATATGAAGAATTGTTGTTAACAAGAGTGTCACATCCGAAACGCAAGCATTTTGTTAACTGTCATATCGGAAATGCGATGCCTCAAAAAATCCAAGTCAAGTTAAAGTCATGCAGGAAATCTGGTTCCTCTTTTCACTTTCTTCTCCAAATTCGCAGATTAAAACATAATGCAAAAAACTACAGAAAAAAAAGAAAAAAAAGATATGCAGGATTTGAAAATTGTCATCTTTGTTGACAAATTTGCTAAAATAGCAGATATATCAAAAAAGTGCGCCTTATGTCTACATATATTTCAAGCCACACACTCCACAGTCAATTCAATGCAACCGCGGGGTGAAGATAGTACGTTACCAAATATCTAGTGAGTGCAACGCACTTTCACCCAAGATATCTACACAGTGTAACGAATGTTTCTTCTCCCATCAACTAACCCGTTACTGGACCGTTTGTCTTGTAATGAAAAACGTACCTTGCATCAAGTGATTAACTTTTGATATCGTAGAGCAAGATTCTTAGTACAGTATGTGGAATATAATTAATAATATTACTCCGTGCTAGGTCGAGTACCAAGGAGGGGTTGCTGGAAAGACGTCAAGACGTATCAACTAGGACGCTTTGTAGCTCGGTCGTAAGAGTAGTGACCTTCACTCCAGTTGTCCCAGGATCATTTTCCACCGAAGCGCGATACTCTTAGCTAATTTATACGTATATGAAATGTGACAATACATTCTGGTCATAGGCCTACCCAGGGTGGTGGGGGGGGGGGGGGGGGGGGGGGTTCAACCCCCCCCCCCCCTTTGACCAAAAAATGGCTGTTTTGGGGGGTTTGAATCCCCCCCTTTTCAAATTTTAGCCGGTCTCGAGACTACTTTTAAGCGGTCGCGATCGTCTAAAACCTGGTATCGACCGACTAAAACTCGGCCTCGACCCCGGAAATGTTCGAAGATCTCCGGTCTCGGGCTCCAAAATTTTGAAAATACTTGGTCTCCGCTTCGAAAAAAATGTTACGGACACCACCCTCACCCTCCCCCCCCCCCCCCACCCCCCACTGAGAGGGGTTTTCTTTTCAACTTTGAAGGTACTTGGTCTCGGTCTCGAACATTTTGAAGGTACTTGGTCTCGACTTAAAATTGTTTACAAAATAACCCCCCCCCCCCCCACCCTTTAATAAATCCTGGGTACGCCACTGATTCTGGTTGAAGGAAATTTCATTATTATTTACGTTGAAAGATAGATTATCATCCTATTTGTTGTAGAAACGTATATTTTTGGAAATGTATTGACTCATGATATCAGATTTGATTAATTGTTTGTTTTCCATGTTTACATTTTAATTCATCAGATGTACGTCCCCGGGATGTAGGCTTTATATTCTGCTCCACCCCATCTCATGCTTTCGCATTTCGTTCAAATATCATGAACACATACTGATATGTACAGCAATGTGGATTTGTATGTGACATGCATATGCTTCAAATAACTTACCCTTTTATTAAATTTCTCCGCAGGGCTTTTTTCAGTACTATGCTGACTTTAGCTTTGAGACAAAGAAGATCCGAGTGAGTACCGGAACTGCCGATTGTAGGGGGAAAGACTCAACGGAGCCCATCTTCGTTGAAGGTATTTTTTTGCGATTCCAGGGATAAATATTCTTGGTTTCCTTAGTCTTTTTAATTTGTTTGGTCATGTAAGTAATTGTTCAAACATATTATACTGGTCCATCGTGTCATACATCATAAACTACGGGAGCCTCACTGTATATTGGTTCTAGTCTTCGATGCCTTTCAATACGAGGGTCGTGTGTTCAATGCCTAACCGCGGAACGTGTGTTCTTCCGCAGGACATTTTATCCACAATTTTATTCACGATTACTCCTTGCAATTATTTATATATTGGAAGAAACCGAAGCTGTATGTATTAGTTCACTTCTCGCTTCTATATATATGTTCCAACTAATACTTGAATCACTCTATTGTGATCCAGCTGAAGTAAAGGCGGCTTGCATTGTTCGTAACTCCTTCCCCATGAATACTTCAGTACAAAGGGCCGAGAGATTGGCTTGCCAATGACCTGAACTGGATCTGTCTTTAATCACACGGTCCCCGTGGCCTAGTGGTTAAGGCATCGGCGTTCCAAGCCGGAGACCCAGGTTCAAGTCCTGGAGGAGACCAATTTTTCGACCAGTGACTTTTTTCATTTGGTGGATTAAAAGGAGGAACATTGCTTATTAAGCTACGCCTACTATTATTCTTCCTTCTCAATCATTTATAATTACTCCTTGCAATTTTTTTTATTTATATACTTGGCTACATGATTTGCTCGATTCCAGTTCTTCTCCTCGATTTGACCACAATTCTGTTTGGACACTGTCAAACACATTCTATGAGCCGTCATGACTCCCTCACACACCCACCCACCCCAGTAACTTGGCCTCACACACAATCCAAATCGCCCGAGCCCTGATGAAGTCCTTTACGGACGAAATATTGGCACAATAAAGTGAAGAAAAAAGCTAGCTACGCCTCACCAGCAGCCCTTCTTTCTACTATATATATATATATATATATAAAATTTATGTTGTATATAAATGCAAAGAATAATTATTAATGATTGAAAATGAAGAGCTAGCTTAATAAGCAATGTTCGTCCCTCCTCCAAATGAAAAAAGGCACGGGTCTAAACACTGTCTCCGCCAGGACACTGCTATGCTTCCTGTTCAATCATTCATGATTATTCTTTGCAATTATTTAAACTAAAGGAATAAACAAAAGCTGTATGTATTAGTTAATTTTTCGCTTGTACATACATTATATATATAAATATCTAAACTGCTTTAAACACCAATAAACAAAATTAATAACAACAACAAGAACGACGACAACGACTAGTGACTGCAGCATATATTACTCTGCCGCCGCTCCTGTCATGCCTGTGATAGCTGTGCTCTTCAGCCGTTGCTGCCATTCCGACATGACCCTTGTAAAACGGTTAATTTTTCATACAGATTTCCTGTCAGTAAGCCTGGGACAAATACCCTTTTTTACTATTCAAATATTTTACCAGAAAGGTATTCGGATAAACTGGATATCTGAATAATTTATAAATACTATTTTTTTCACGCTGCACCCTATAGTAACAGTAAGGCTGCTCTGAGTCTGATATGCTCTTACTAGTAATATGTATTGATGTGGATTTGTATGCCTCCGCAACGAAGTAGCCGGAGGCATTATGTTTTCGGGTTGTCCGTCAGTCCGTACGTACGTTCGTACGTACGTCCCGTTCTCGTGATCGCAAGATCTCAAGAACCGATTGACGGATTCTCATCAAACTTGTTGTATGTATGTATCGTGGGCTGCCAATGAACTGTTTAGATTTTGGGGTCACACGGTCAAAGATCAAAGGTCACAGGGCTCATCATAAGAAGTGATCAATGGATTTGTGGTCATGAGGTCAAAGGTCGCAGGGTTAGTATATGCTAAATTAGATTGTAATCTGCAAAATCTCAAGAACTGAATGTCAGATTTAAATCAAACTTGGTACCTGAATGTATTCCAGAAAGCCTTTTTAGCCATAAGATTTTGGGGTCATGAGATTTTCAAATTTCAAGATTATTCAACGAATTTTCATTTATTTGTGACTATTGCATGATTAGTGGTAGACTTGATAGACGCGCTGTTAAATGGAGATGAAATTATAATCATTTCCTACATGAATTGAGAAAAAATCCAGATAAATCTTGAATTAATATGATTGATTGAAGCATTATTTATCCACTTTCCGATCATTTCTGACAATTGTCATTAACACATAATACTCTTGAGATATCACTATAATTGATAAGCCATGTGGCAATAGTGCCCAGGCACCCCCACTATACGTTAATTTTCATCCTGAATATTTCAATTTCCACACATTTTTTGTTTATTTCGCGCGCACTTGCTATCTATAAATAAGAAGCACTCGAATTAGTTGAGTTCGGGTTTGCGAAAAGTTATTATAATAACAAAGCACACCTCTCTTTGAAATGTGCAAATGCGTATGTAATCAACCGAAACGTCATTGTTTTTCCACCTGCAAGTTACGTTCAGGTCCCATTCAAATGAGCACATTCACTGCATAGTTGACAGTGGCGGCATCGAACATCTAGTAAAGGATTTAAATCTACTGTGACTCTAGCTATATAATAGCTCTTTGTAGAAACAAGGCTATTTAAATTATTCGAATATTCTGATATTTATCTCAGGCCTTACTGTCAGTATAAAGAAAATGTGTGTGCGTTCGCTTTACGTACGCATATGACTTTTGTACTCCGTTTTCCCCGCACAATTATAAATTGTGAACTGCCGTACCGTGTCAATCGACATTTGCATTTGTATAAACTGGAATACACCAAAGCTTAGTCTATAATCTAGACCACAGAAATACAATATAAATACTAGAACCCCAACTGAATAAGCGTATAGCGTTTTAACCACAGAGATAGGCCACACCTTTATCAGCAAGTTTTTGAAAATACGCACCGAATGTCATGCAAATGAGGTAGTCAGATTTTTTTCATTTGAATAAATTATCAGACGTGGATTCATTGGATAAATTAACACATTACGCAAAAAGCTAAAGTAATTACGCATTGCGCACTTGCAGTTGCCATGGCATTTAAACACGCACTTCTCAGCAAAATTGCGCTTCATAATACCAAATACGCTTAAGTATTCTAATTCATCTCTATTATTTTAATTACGCGCAGTACTAACAGTTACGCGCATAGTTACGCGATGTCATGTATTTAATTGCGCACAGTCAAGAAACAGGGGATTTCCCTACTAGGATCAAAATATTGTTTTTCATTGTGACGTCATAACAGAGGCATACCATAAATTCGTGCGTGATAATTGTGAAGTTCGCGCCCGCGCATTATTATGAATGAATTTACGCTAATATTACCATGGCAGCCAGTTGAATTAACATAAAAATCGGTGGTTCTCTTCATTAAAAATTTGGCCAACTTCCATTTTGAGTTGGGGGGGCCTGATCTAGACCCTCGAAAGCGCCGCCAACGAGAGAGATCTGCATAGCATCAATGATCTACATAACATCATCGATCGCTGCCACCTACTGGCAGCGATCATAATATTGTGCAGACCTTCCTCGTCGCGTTGTGCATATCTCTCTCGTAAGTGGCGCTATATATTTGCCAGTGAGGGACTCGATCCTAGTCTAACCAAAGCTCGGACAAGGGTGTATACCCAAAATTCGATTTTTTGGGCCGTACAAACTGGTCCTTTTTTAAGTAAAGGAATCTCGTTTGTTAGGTCAGTTGATTAATTAAGAATTGCGAACATAACGAGGTAAATTATTTTCTCCCACGTTTTGTCTGTTTATATAGTTTGTGTTCTCCATAAACGGGGGTCTATGGGGGCACGTGCGGAGGTACCAATTTTTGTTGTAATTGCTAAAGATTTTATTAAAATATACCACCACATTTCGGGTTATTTTATTGTTGATATTGTGGATATTATTCTTTAATGTAATTATCTATTTTTGTAGCGAACAAATAGAAAGAAAATAATTAATTAATAAGCTTTATTTTATGTATGATTTTAATTAGCAGATTGGCCTACAGTGATTTTCACGAGAAACGTATAGTATGGCATCAGTGACGTATTTGATTCTGGGGGATCGTTTCATTACTCGTTGATGATTTATGTACAAAAAACATCGACCAATCAAATTTGGGACAACTTAAAGGTTTTAAATGTTTGAAAAGGATTTAAAATATTATGAAATGGTTATCTAAAATCATTATTTTAATTATCAAAATAGTGAATTTCGCCAATACGCTCTTCTTTTAAATATTTCCATGCAGACCCTATCTACAGATGCAACCTGGCGGATAGCAACAAGGGATCTAGTTTCAAGAAGCTGCGGGAACAACTGCACCGTGCCCGCGATATCTTACAACGACCCGGAGGAGACTGGGAAGCCATCATGGGTATTATAAGATAGATGCAGAACCAAATGAAAACGAAAGCAATATTTCGATCTTTCTTAAAGGGATAGTTAAGATTTGGTTGATTGGGCGCTTTAAAGGGATCTAGTAACTTTGTTGGCAAGTGCAAAAAGTGATGAGAGATTAATAAATGTGTATTGGAGTGATCAAATATGTCCACAAAGTAATGTGTACAAATTTCACGTTAATTTGATTTTTTTTGGCTGAGATGCGGTATGAGCATATTCATTAACTCATTGTACTTAATACTTTGTAAACGGAATGAAATTATCCCATAGACAATTTCATATCTGAACGCTTCAATCATCTTTTGAACGAAATGGAAATTCGAAGAACCGAAACCTGTCCCGTGCTTTTATTGTTAATATAAAATATGATAAGGTATGAAAACCACTAGAATTCCAAGTAAGTTTTGAGGATGTGGACAATGTTACTTTAATAGTCCCTTTAAGAAATATTTATACAAAAATTGTCGGAATGAAGTAGGCAGAACACCAGCATGCTCTAACACGGCATCAAAGTATCCTTATCTTTCTTTATCATCTTAATTTCACCAATGTACAGCCGGTTCATCGGATAGATTAGCCAACGGGCACTCCCAACAGGCCAACCAGATCCAGGTCTTCGTGCGGAAACCCGACGGCCAGACGATCACCGTCGACATCAGCGAGAAGGACCTCGTCCAGACCCTTAAGAAGGAGATCCAGAAGAAGTACTCATTGGCACCCGGCCAACAGTATCTAACCTACCGTGGGTCATCCCTCCAGGACGGGAGAACCCTGGAGTCCTATGACATCAGAGACAAAGCGATCATACAGATAGAAGGAAGGCTCAGAGGAGGGAATTAAGAGAGATGATAACTGCATATGTAGCTAGCCGCTAGGCTCAAGAGAGGGAATTGAATGAACTAATTTAAAATGTAAATTGAATAATTAAGATAATTACAATGGTGTGTGTTTATATACTCAAGAAGCTAAAAACTCTAATTGTCCTCATTATGTTGCCTTAAAAAGGTGGCCTGTATTCACTTCTGGAACATTCTTTCTCAAAGACAAGATATATATTCTACCGTTAAATGGTTATTGGAAACCATCATCACGCCACTTTGTAGCTGATCAGTGGTAATTTACAGAATGACACGAAGGGTATAGAGGAACAATAATATTTACAACGTTGTCGCTATTTTTTGTTTTGTTTATCAAAATAGAAATTGATAAATATGTCATAAGATTGGTTTTTGTTTGTTGCCAACCATGGACCTATGCAAGTGCAGCAGCGTAGTGTGGTCAGACCTATTTGGGGGTACACTTTCGTATGTATGTTCTTTGAAGAAAAACAATTTAACAAAGTTTTTTTTTTTCATTTCGAATCCGGGGTGTCAATTTTTGTTTTTTTCTCTCATTTTCTGTTGGTATGTTCCTTCCGCGGCTCCGTAGTTTGTGCACTGGTGTGCAAATGATTGGCAGTTTTTATGTTTGAATATGTTACATCTTGATCATTGATTGTTTAAGTTTCCTCAAGTTATATTGTCTTTAAATTTCAAATAGTGTTTGAGCTAAAAACGAATTTATGGAAAATTGTGATCTGTGTTTTACCAACCAATATTGTTCCTCGTCACTCAGCTGAACTGTTTGTAGAGCATACATTATAATGATTTGATCGTTCCTGTTAACATTCTGGACTTTATTATGTTAATTGTGTATACAAAAACATTTGTTTTCTCTTCAACTGTACATACGAGTAATCTGATTTTATGCATTTTCGTTCATTGATATTTTGTGCTTGCATTTCGTTTGCATAATATTGTGTACTTCTTAAAAGGATCTAGTAACATCGTCCACATTAACAAAACTTAATTATAAATCTACAGGTTCTCTCATACAGTGTTGTATCCGTATTAACAATAGGAGCATCAAACATGTTTGAGTTTGTCAAATTTCCCTTTCGTTAAAAGATATTATACATTGAAATCAGTGCAATGAAATAGGGAATAACACTTTGCATGTTTGCACATTACTAGGCAATATAACATCCATTCAAAGTGAAATTTTCACACAAAACTCAGAGGGTAAACTATCAGATCACAACAATACATATTTTACAAAGTTACTAGATCCCTTTAAACATTATTACGACTCTATGTATTAAAAAAGACTAAACCACCTTTTATCGTTGAACAAGTAAGGTTTATGTTTAAATGTTTAATTTACACCGAGTATTTAGTTTTAATGTCACAAAGAAGTACATTATACTGAAAATTATATTTTTAAATGTTGATGTTGGTTGTACTATCGATAATAGTAGCATGCTTGGCAATAAGCAATAATTATTGCACTTTTATGATAATACTACAGTAGCATGTTTGTTCAAAGTCCTCTATTTGGTGAGGGTTAGGGTTAACTTGTAATTTATCCAACTAAGATAAAATGAAAACAAGCATAAATATTGATTTGTATGCTATGTAATAATAAGACCTAATATAATAATACGTAAATTGTGTCATTTACATTTCTTTAACATTGATGCTGTGTTACTCCCGTCAACATTATTCATTATTCATTATTTATATATAGCTGAAGCATGGAATAGACTTTATAAACAGTCATTTTGAGCAAATATAACATAATATCATACACATATAATATCCCTTTCATATTAGCAAGATTTTCCTCACATGCATCCAGATGCGGAGGGGAAGGGCGTTATCATCCTATTCAATGTTATCAAAAATTGCATAAATATTAAGCTTTAAATCTAGTCACATTGTCAAAATACACAAAACTTACTAAGAACTCTAGCGGTTCTCAAATACCTAGTTGTATTCGTATTATAAAAGAAACGTGGAACAGCTAAGTTTTAGTTTTCCGAATTTCTCTTTCGACTGTGTTATCAACCTTTCATAAGTTTTTACACATGTCGACAAAATTTATATTGTTGTCATAGCTTTGAAATTTATGTCTCATTTCTATTTCATGTTTCATGTTTTTTGTATATATTTGTACTGGTTGTTTTAATCAAGTGGAGGGACATTGTATTGACCGTTCTGCATTTTGCTATGTATCTGTTGTGGGTGTTATTCTAATCGCTTGTGGTGTAAACTATTTTATTAATAGGCAATATAGAACTCAGACAAACCATTGTTTGCACTAAAAGAGTCTGAAGAGGAGGAATAATCTATCAAAGTTTGAGCACAATCGGTCAAAAAATCACAAGCTATGGCGGTTTGAAGATATCCACCCATTTCAACAAACTGGACAAACCGGAGAGCGTTGCCACAATCGAGCACCCTATATGAATATAGAAATAAATCAGCATCCTCAAAGAGTCATATTTTTGTTGTTGTTCAAACATGCTCTAACTCTCAAGAGATTATTCCTCCTAATCAATCTCCTATATATAGTGAAATGAAACGTTTTCTTCCTGGTATTCTTTGTCCTTTAAGGCAACTTCCTGTTAAGTATTCACCCTATTCTTCCCTATTTAGAAACAGTATTAATTTCAAAGATAGGCAAGAGACGATTACATTATCTGCATCCATCATGTAGTACATACATTGTACATAGCCAAATTCATTGCTTAGTTTGTAACTGTTTTCTAAAATAATTACTGTTGTATTCAAGCTGTTTTCAACCAATTGTATGGCTCTGAAATCATATGTTGTATTCATTATTTTAAATCACAACAAAAGAAAGATATCATTTTCTGAATAGGAAAAACCCCGCTTTAGTTTACAAAAGCAACCTTATGTATTCAGAGTATAAGATGATATAATATTCAATGTCTACAATTTATAATATTTAACATGTCATGTGTTTTTAAAATGGTTCGGTATTGATTATGCTTACATGTGTATGAAGAATCAATGGCTAATTATTTTTGTACAGGGCTGGCTATAATGCTGTTTTCAGTAACACGTAGACAAACACACAAACACACATATTATATAGCTATACTCCTGCGGACATTTAATGTGCTTATAGTGTCCCATGTCCCTAGATGTCTGACAACATAATATACAAATCATTGTTCTACCTCCGAGGACTATGCCCTCCGAGAGCAGTTCTCTGGTAATTTTCTTGGTGCTCTGTCCTTGGAAATTAATGCAACCCTCCTCACAAACACATACACATACATGCACACATACTGTATGCCAACGCATACAAACATACACACATACACATATATATACAAAACACAACGGCAGTGTTGGAGTCATAATTATATGATACAAACACACACGCTCACTAACATACACATAGAGTCATATGCATACGAATTACTCACACACACATACATACATACACATAATCATGAATACACATATACCCCAAACAGACAAATAAATTAAATACTGCCTGTTGTCATGTTGTAATAGTTCTTCCAATATGATCAGTAGCTAAGAACAATAGTATTCTGTAGATTTCCACCAAAAACATTATATCTTAATTGTCTTTCATTGGTAAATTGTTTATGTATTTTGATTCTTACTTAGTAAGTCATTGCAAGTAGTAAGTACATGGACCTACTATTTATGGACATATTGCAATGTTTTATTGATAACTTATTTCATATGGACAAAGAAAGCACTAGATAACATTTATCAAACAGATTTCTCAATAATATATTAAAATGTAACATTCGTAAGAGACGTATATCAAGTAATTTTTTATTTTGTTTAAACTGTTTCTGAATATAAACAATTCCCTTGGTTTTAACGTTTAATTGTATGAAGGCCACACAAATACACAGCTTAAACAGAAAGAACGTCGTCTTTATGTCCATGTATAGTAGATCCAGTGTATTTCTTATGCTGCTTGGTTATCAATGAAGATAACACTCTGTCAAAGTGTTCTGCTTTTGAAGAAAAAAGTATTGCTGGTTTTTCATGCAGTTTTTAAATAAATGGTTAAGGTAAAACTATACACATGTGATATCCTGTCTTTTTTTTAATTGTTTGTATACAACTGTACTGTGGGCTTGCTTGATGTGCTTGATTTTGATTTTGTTTAAATGTTATTTTGATCTTGATATTTCCTTACAGAAGTGTTTACGAATCAAGTTCTTTATATAGATATATCAACAAGTAGTTATGCTAAAGTTTTCTTCTGAACGTTTTAAAGGGAAATACATTATAGATTAAAGTTTACTAATTTTTTCAGGGAAAATGCTCAAATATCATTATAGTAAAAACAATGCATCAGTTAATACCTGATGAGCACTTCAATTATAACCACACACTCTTCCCATATACATATTTAATTCAGTCCCTCGTAAACAAAGGGATCTAGTAGCATTGTCAAAATAACAAAAAAGTTACTTGGAACTAGCTGTTCTCACATACCCCATGGAACAGGTTTAGGTTCTCTGACTTTCTCTTTGGTTATAGAGATTTGATTGATAGAAGTGATATAATTTGAAATTATCTACTAGATAATGTGTACAAAGTAAGTACAGTGAGAAAGCAGACTCCACTCTGCATTTTCGCTCATTTCTCGGTGATATGACATTCATTTGCCAAGGAATCTTCATACAGCACTCAGCATGCCCAGTGGATATATCAGATCACAAACAAATACCTTATAAACCCTTCATCCAGTATTATTTTATTAGTATTATCAATTAGTAGGTTGCACATGTCAACAAAGTTACTAGATTCCTTCAAACTGATGTGTGACTCTCTAATCATACTTTCTTATGTTTCTTGCACATGTTAATCGTGTTTAGCACTTCATTTCAAAACATTATTGCCGGCCACTGCAAAAATAATGTTATTGTCACCTAAACCAGACGTAACCCCCACAGGCTGTCATTTAAATCATGATAAACAATTCATGTATCATGATTGTGTGTGCGAGGCGAGCTAATGGAGTGGTCACACGATACTTGCGACGACCTGCAACAGCTTGCGATTGGTCACGTGCACATATGAAAGGCGGATTTTGCCAAAGTCTGTAATACATCATCGCCCTGTACAAACTCACTGCAGATGTACAATATAAACACTCACAAAATGTTCCGCAATTCAAGGATGAGCGTTAATATCTCTCTGCTCTTATATTGATATGGTCTTGATGCACAAATTACTACTATTACTACTACCACTACTACTACTACTTCTACTACTAGTCTACTACTACTAATAATTATAATAGTAATATTGTTAATTATAATAATAATATTATTTAATAATAATTAATAATAATAGTAGTTCGTATTATATAGCGCCTATAATAGCCTCTAAGCGTCAGACCCGCATTGTACACATCCTCTACTCCCTGAGGAGCATGCTAGCGGTCGGTACCCTATTGGTGCACCAAGCTTATATGAAATTAGCCTGAGTATGGAGCCATAGCAAAGACAAATGTTGCAAAATATAAACATAGGACGTGGTGCAAGCTTTTGGCTCTTAATTAGCTCATACAAAGACCTCCAATAGGCCAAATATAAATTACCGCGGTAAACAAGGTAGAAAAACAACAAAAATAATAACTGTGGGACATGAAAGAGAATCGTGGGCCCCAAGAGCGCAAGAGCCGAGACCCCCACCCCCCCCCCCCCCCCCTCCCATTCGATCGTTGTCATGTGGATGCCAATCCCAATAATGATAATACAAATCTGTCGGTTGAACACCTCCCTTTCATTATTGGTAAGGGTATGTAATGAGAATAAATAACTTTTGATGAAAAGCAGAAATATCTAGAGGCTTGCCTGGAGTATTCAGGATAAATCACTGTCTACCAAACCATGCATCGTTGCCATGGATACGATTTCAATAGGTCACCGCATGCGACGAGACTTGCCTGAAGTATTCAGGATTAAGTATTGTCTACCAAACCATGAATATTTGCCATTGATGCAATTTCAATAGGTCAATAGGGTGAGATGAAGCCACCGCAATAACCGCAATCACCTTGCTCTTTCTCTCTCTCTTCTATTGTTTTGATCGCAACGGATTTTGAACCGACTTTTTGATGTTCAAAAACCTTGCGACTAGACTTGCGACGGGAACCTGCCGTCGCAAGAGAACACACGGCGCATGCGTTCCTCGTGACCAGTCGTGCTATTGTTCGATCGACAACCCAAAACCAGGCTTATGATGCTTATAAACAAGGTAAATAACATGTTAGGTTTACTTTAGCCTAAATGTAATACATACAACCTATTTATGGCTATAATGGGAACAATACCGAATTTATTGCGATATTTGCATTCTGATGTAACGTCTAGTTATTTCGAACATGATCGGCCCTTCATAAGTTCTATTGTCTTGTTGCAGGCTGTTGCAGGTCGTCGCAAGTCTCGTGTGCCCACTCCATAAGCGTGGCTGTGGTTTTCCCCAAGATAAAGCTAAACATGATTATAAGAGGCATTGTCAATATTATGTACGAATTCAATGATAGAATCGTCTTTTATTGACGCTCTATTTACTTGGTAGCTAGACGATTCGAGGTATATTTATGGGCGTCGTATGGGCGTCTACATGGCATGTTTTGGTGTGGGTTGGATAGGAGAGAGGGACGGTGCTTGGAGTCTTCGGCCAAATAGTCTTTCCGTTAGAGTCCAAACGCTTCTTAAATTAGTATTTTTATGTTTTAGTCATCTTTACTTTTTATCATCATTACTAACATAAAAACAATAAAATACACAGATCTAAGTGACCCCAAAATACGTATGAAACTATGAAATGGAAAACCCTGAATAAGCAGCTGAGGGTATTTCATTTAAAGGGATAGTTGAGTTTTGGTATAGAGGGCGCTACACAAAATATTTTTAAAACTGAGTGTCAAATTTCAAAAGAGCATACAATTTAAATGACAGAATAAACTGTATTTGATCAAATTCGGTTCAGAAACGTCTGAAATATCCATAAACATAACCATTTGTAATAAATGTGAGCCCCACACTTATTCGATCATTTTGAACCAGCCGTTAAAAATGTTTTTAAAATGCTTCCTCTTTTCAAAAAATGTACAAAAGAGGTTTTTAAATAGTGTTGATTATCTCTCTATGTAATCACTGTTTCAACAAAACATCACATGCAAAATATTTTATTTAAAATGGTTGAAACCGATGATTGTTTAGAGAGCGCCCTTTGAGTTTAAACGGCTCTTTTTGAATGATAACAAGATCTTTACTAAGTCATTTGTAATTTTGCTTTCCTTCGAGTTATAACTATTAGTTTGTAATGTAATGGTGCAGGTTTTTGGTTACTAAAATTCAGTTTGACAAAAACTTTACTCTCTTTACCAGAACTCAACTATCCCTTTAATAGCATTTCTTGTTCCATCATAATCCAACTGCTCCAATATGTAGCCTACTAATATGACGTGTAATATTCTATTAATACAAAATCTGCTGACAGGTTTGACTGTATCATGTTGAGCACACATGTCTAGACTCTAGACCAAAATTTAATGTATTATCATAATAATAATATGGTGTTATTTGTTTTAATACGAGAAACCAACCATGCAGGAGTTTATTGGTCTGAAGGGTAATATGCCCACCCCCCACCCCCCCCCCCCCACCCACCCCCCCCCCCCCCCCACCCCCCCCCCCCCCCCCCTATGGTAGACATACCTTAGACAAACGAAGCTCCCCTTTTTAGGTTTCATATTTTCACCTATACTCTTCTTTTATCTCACATAAAACAAACGCATTGGTAATATCTGGCACATTTCCATATAATTGTGTGTTTCTGGGATTCAATAATATTAGCTAACCGTCTTGTGTGCCTTACTTCAGCAAGTCAACAGATATACAAAGCTGCTATTTATACTATGAGTTAAAAAAAAACACTTTTTGGACATATGAAAAGAGCTGTTCAAATCCCAAGACCCTGTTTCTCACTCAGCCTTACAGCCTCCCACGACGCAAGACCCCATTCCCCTCTCATCCGCTCCCCAGACCCCCCCTTTTGAAATTGGCTGAGGCTCACACCCACCAAAAGATCATTCGAGAACCTTCCCCCCGCCTGGGAATTTTACCACTGACATTGCCCAATGCAGGTTCAAGTTGGGTTTCCCACCATGCAGGATAAGGTAAATGAAGAAAATAGTAACATTAAGTTTTTGGACATCAGTTCCCAAGACCCTGTTTCTCACTCAGCCTTATAGCCCCCACGCAAGACCCCCCATTCCCCCCTCTCATCCGCTCCCTATAGACCCCCCCCCCTTTTTTAAATTGGCTGAGACTCACACCCACCAAAAGATAGTCCAGATTCAGGACGTAATTTGTGACACACACCCACACACACCACGCATACACATGCTCAATAACGCGCGCTCCGATCCTTTCTCTCTTTCAGGACGTAATTTGTGAACACACACCCACACACACCACGCCATACACATGCTCAATAACGCGCGCTCCGATCCTTTCCTCCAAAATCATCAATATTAATTAAGTATGACATACGCCATCTATCGGCTGAGCTGTGCTATACTATTAAATAGTGCTAATTAGTAGGCCGTCCGGGCAGCGGACTAACCAAAAGATCATTCGAGAACCATACTCCTCCTCAACCCAGGGATTACCACAAACATTGCCCAATGCAGGTACTAGTTGGGTTTTCCCCAGGATTAGGTTTGTAAAAGAAATGGTAATG